>KN817521.1:0-80221 GCA_000827495.1 Hypholoma sublateritium FD-334 SS-4 | reverse complement strand
CCAATATTCATTGGAAGCTATGGTCAAGCACGCAAAAGCTGATAGTCTGAAGAGGCAAATAGCACGGAAGCAAAAGGACAACCTCATGGCACAAGCTGTTGCTCTGCACCAAGAAGAACAATCAAAACCCAAAGCCAAAGATGCCAGCAATGGCTAAGGCCRTTCCAAAGCCGAAGCTGTCCGATTTCGATGAGGGCAGTGAGGAGGATGAAGGAAGTGATGAAGAAGACAAYGATGAAGGCGGGGGCAGCGATAGTGACTAAGCCATCAAAACTGTCCAAGTTAGGCAGGTGTGACATTGGCTCATTGGGCCGTTTTTCACTGATCTTCATTTATTTCATTGATAAGAGGCGATARAGCAACACTTCRACCATACCARCCGATTAAACCCATATTCCATAACTTTAGATGTATATACTCATTTCTGTCTACTCATAATATCTACTATAGACGTTGAACAATTTTCCGAGACTCATATATATTTGGCTGTCTCAAAGACCGGTGAATAACTGTAGATAGACAAATATAATTAACTCTTTGGTTTGAATGTGCCGTCGGTCCGTGATCTATTATGAGCCTCGCCGTTGATCCCCGCTCTTATGTGCATAGTTTTCGGATCCAAACGAGCGGCATTGAAATCCGAATCCCAGCTGATCCCAGCCCTCTTGACATGCCCATGACATCCACCAGGCCGCCACCGTCGCGCAGCCAAGCCGATGCGCCCCCGCGCACCATCTACCGCATCGTCGCCGGTCAGCTATTCGACCCCGTTGCTCGCGTGCTCTTGCAGCAGCAGGTAATCACCGTCGACGCCGACGCCGGCATCATCCTCGCCGTCGAGCCCGTGGCCACCGCGCCGAGCACCGCGCAGACGCTTGCGGCGCTCGCGCAGAAGCTCGACGCGCCGGCGATGCGCGAATGGGCGTCCAGCCCTGCGCAGGTCGTCGAGCTCGATATGCGCGGCATGACGCTCGTACCCGGGCTCGTCGACGTGCATGTGCACCGTGAGTCGCCGCCCGCCGCCCGCGCGCCCGCGCCGCTGACGCAACCCAGTGTTCCTGCACCCGTACGCGGAGACTCCATGGGATGCGCAGGTGACGGGCGAGAGCCTCGCGGAGCGCACAGTGCGCGCGACTGTACATGCGCGGCGCACGCTGCTCGCCGGGTTCACCACCGTCCGGTACGTGCGTGCCTCGCGCTGCGCGCCGGCGGGCTTTGTTGACACGATCTAGGGACCTGGGTACGGAGGGCGCGTTCGATGCGGACATTGCACTGAGAAAATGCCTAGCGGGGAAGGATGCTATCATCCCGGGCCCGCGATACTACTGCGCCACACGGGCGATCATCTCAACGGGGGCGTACGGTGTGTATCCGATTTGCATATACCGCATATAGTTCCTTATGGCTAGTACTGTCGTAGGCCCCAGAAGCTCCTTATATCCAGCGCAAGATGGAATCGACGGCGTCAAAGGTGCAGAACCGGTTGACGGAATCGACAACTGTGTACGCGAGGTACGCAGGCAGATAGGCGCCGGGGCCGATTGGATAAAGGTATACCTAACGACATCTCATTGAGCGCACTCAGACTTACGGACCTAGATCTACGCAGGTCGGTCACTGCTGACTGTAGCTTGGATTTTGACCACACCTTTAAATACAGATTACTCCTGCCGCTCGCGCATGAGCGATGTGTCGGCTTCGACTGGGACAGAAGCAATAGCAACATTCAACAAGAGCGAGCTGGAGGCAATGATAAACACCTCTCACGCCCGCGGCGTCAAGGTGTGTGCACACGCCAACACCGCAAGCATTGTAGATACGCTCCTCCACCTCGGCATCGACAGCATCGAGCATGGTTCCGAGATGTACGATGAGCCTACGGGGGACCTCACTCTCTTACGCAGATTCGCGAAGACAAGCGGGCAGACGATATGGGTCCCGACCCTCGCCGCCTACTACACCACATTCCTAACAAGCGAGTCACAGCACGCTGGGAAACGCTGGGCGGCCGCAATTGCATCGTTCCAGGCGGCCCTGCGGCTCGACATGGAGAACATCGCGTGCGGGGGCGACACGGGCGTGTTCGCCCACGGGCAGAACGCGCTCGAGCTGGTGCTCATGCGGCGCCTCGGCGCGCCGTGGGAGCGCGTGCTTGGCTGGGCGACGTACGGCGGGTGGAAGTGCGTGCGCGGAATGGAGTGGGAAGGTACACGCGGTGTGCAACGGCTTGCTGAAATTGACGCGGATGGCGTCGCGGGGCTCGTGCGCACAGGGTTCAGGCCAGAGGCACCCAACGCCCTCGAGCGCGGCGTACCGTTCGGCGTGCTACGGGAAGGCTGGGCAGCGGATCTGGTTGGCGTCGTGGGCACGTTGAACGGGTCGGTCGAAGACTTTGAGGCGGCGCTGACGACCGGCGTCAAGTTCGTGATGAAAGGCGGTCGCGTTTACAAGGCAAACGGCGAAGCGGCCGGCTCGGCAACTATGTAGGCCGATCCGTTCCCCACACTGCACTCAGTTGCGTAAATAAAGCCGAGCGTGCTTTTGCCACTTCTCTTACTCTTGCGATGAGTTCCCCGACGCAGTCCAAAATGAAATACAACCCGAAAGGCATGCCATTCCGGCGCCTCGGGCCTAGTGGCCTGAGAGTGCCACTATTCTCACTCGGAGGATGTATGTCAGATTGAATTTTGGCTGACCTGTTATTGACGCGTTGACGTAGGGCTAACCATCGGAGGCACCGTTGTCGGTGACCCCGTGAAGGTGCAAAAGATAATTTAACAGCGTTGAGGGCTATTAGGCTCACCGTGTCGCGATACTACAGGACATCATCAAGACCGCGTTCGACAATGGCATCAACATGATTGACACCGCAGAGGTCTATTCCAACGGGCAGTCAGAGATAGAGATGTACGTGCCACCGTTTCTACTTACGCACCTCATTTTGACCTTACATGGCAGTGGTCGCGTCATAAAAGAATTGAATCTAGAGCGCACCGACTTGATCATCACCACAAAGGTTTACTTCGGATTTAAGCATGGCGGAAGCCCAAACGACCAAGGATTGAGCCGAAAACAGTGAGCTATTCAACGTCAGAGGCTGCATGGGTGCTCACGCTGTTGAAAAGCATTATTGAAGGAACCAAAGCTTGCCTGGAACGTCTGCAGATGGATTATGTCGACGTTATCTTTGCTCACCGGCCGGATAACACAGGTACTGTAATAACCTTGCATATGCAGACGTTGTACCTGACGTCGCTCCAGTCCCCATGGAAGAAGTTGTACGCGCGTTCAACTGGGTTATCGAGAAGGGCTGGGTGCGTGCATTTTTGCATTTTCTATGTGTGCACTCTGACATAAAGCAGGCATATTACTGGGCAACTTCTGAGTGGAGTGCTAGAGAGATCGAGGAAGCGCACCGTCCGTCATTTCTATATTCCCGGGAAATGCTCTCACTTCGGGGCTTTAGACGTCGCTACGAGATTCGGCCTGATTGGACCCATTGCAGAGCAATGCGAACACAAGTCAGTGCAGAGAGTAGTCCTGCGTATCCATAATACTTATAATGATTATTTAGTATGTTCCACCGCGAGCGACCGGAAAAGGAATACAGGTATGCCTACCTCGCGCGATTTTCTGGCGTGAAATCGAAATTGTTGCTATGTAGCCCGTTATACCAAAAATACGACCTGGGAACGACAGTCTGGTCGGCTCTCGCGGAAGGCCTACTCACGGGTAAGGTATGCGCCTATCTGTACCCACCTCCGTCCACACCTGATGTGAATAGTATAACGATGGAATCCCGCCGGGGTCGCGTTTTGCCACGCAGTCTTTCTTGAAGAAGCGAATGAAGTCGCTTCACGAGACCGCAGAGGGTCAAGACAAAATTCGCAAGGTCCGCGAGCTCACCAAATTGGCAAAAGATGGTGATTGGCCATCTAAATCTATCATACCGATCCTAACTTATATGATCCTGATTGCAGAATTGGATACTACGCCCGCTGCGCTGGCGCTGGCATGGATCGCAAGAAACCCCAATACATCCACTGTTATTTTGGGTGCATCGAATCCCCAGCAGGTTTTGGACAACTTGAAAGCACTTGAGGTCATTCCGAAACTCAGCCCGGCGATCTTGGAGAAAATTGAACGCATTCTGGGAAATACCCCAAAGACTATGGTACGTTCCCTATACGCTCCGCTGACCGGTCGGCTGTACATTCAGTTCATTTTCTACAGCACCCTGACGCAAGGCCACGCTTGGATAAGTTTGCCAAACTATAGCATACAAGAGAATGGATATAATTTAAGTACAGCATATAATTGTCTTTCATTTATCATTCGTTCTTCTGTTATTCTTCTTCATTTCCGTTGGACCAAATCACGGCACCAATGCAAGATAAGCCTAGACTCGGCCAAGTCTGTCAAGACTTGGCCGACCAAAAGATGGCTATAAAAATTGTTAGATTAATAGTGGGCGAAGAGGAAACTATACATACGAGCGCCTCTGGCGTGTTTTCCAAAATATGGTCAATCTTGCGCAAAATCTCGGGCGTCAATTTGGGAACCACCTCTATGGCTTTGAGATTTTCCGTGATTTGCTCGGGCTTCGATGCACCCAAAATAACGGTGGCAGTATTTTGATTTTTTGCCACCCATGCAAGAGCTAGTGCCGTTATGCTTGTCTGGAGCTCTACAAATCAACAAATTGTTAGAAAAGGAAGACCAGGTACACCTCGAACCAATAATAACCTTCTTCAGCGAGTCTCGTCAGCTCTTTAACCTTATGAATCATTTCTTTCCCTTCTGGTGTCTCCAACTTCTTGATGAAGCCGTCAAATTCCTTCGAGTTCGTTTTGAATCGTGTATTTTCAGGGATGCCATCATTGTACTGCAATATATTACGGTGGTGCGCATACCAGTGATCAAGGATACAAAGCGTACCTTCCCGGTCAAAAATCCGAACAGAAGTGAAGACCATGTCGTAGTACTCATCCCATACTTTTTGTAAAGATGACGATACTCTTTCTCAGGCTGGCGATGGAACATGCTAAAAGGGAGCTTTTGTTAATCTTCATTTGCATTAAGCGATAAATTGCATTTGTCATGCCTGTGTTGACACTGCTCAGCGATGGGGGCAATTAGATGGAGCTTGGTAGCGATATCTGTAAGTGGGGGACATGTGAGTTTGATGAGGAAAATGAATGATCACAGCGCTCACGATGCGCTTCTTCTATTTCATGTGCCGCCCACTCGGAAGTCGCCCAATAGTTGGCCTAATGTTTTGAGAATTAGACGTAATTATTGTTTATACACCCGTCTTACCCATCCTTGAGCAATAACATAGTTGAAGGCGCGAACAATTTCTTCCATCGGTACTAGATATACCACTTCAGATGATAGTTCGAAATAAGATTCGAGTTCCATTACATACCGTTGTGATCATGCCTGTGGGCAAAAATAACATCGACGTAGTCCAGCCCTAGTCGTGCGAGGGATTCTCGCGTTCCTTCGATTATGCTGTATTTTCAAAAATTATGCCGCAGGTGGTTAGTAGATTATTAAAAAATGACTTACTGCTTGCGAGAGAGCCCCCCATCGTTGGGACCTTTCCTTCCAATGCCCCAGAAGATCTTGGTTGTAATAATCAGATCCGTTCGGCGCAAGCCTAGTTCTTTAATCACGCGACCTCTGGTAGTATTTGGGTCAACCAACCCTCCACGATCTGGCGCGGAGATTCTCACAATTCCTCCTCGGATTTCCCTCCAGAGTATTCTTCAGCAGTGTCGAACATGTTGATCCCTGCTTCGAACGCGGCCTGGACAATATCCTGTCAAATGAGCATGATGTCATCAACTTCTCATTACTGCATAACATCTGGTGTAGGACGATCGCATATACCGTACCTTCACAGGATCACCTTTGACAGTTCCACCAAGAGTCAACCCTTCCGAGAAGTTTCATCAGAGCACCACACATGCCGAGAAGGACACACTTACATCCTCCGAGAGAAAAGAGGGGAACGCGCAATCCACTAGGCCCCAGCCGACGGAAGGGCATACCCTTCGGATCGTACTCGCGTTGAATAGGCCAAGTTTGCAGAGGTGTCATTGTGGATACGGGGAAGCAAGGGGTAGAATCACAGCCTGCGCAGAGAGTTTTTAAAGGCGATATTCCCATGAACGCCCATGAGCGGCCCGTTTCTCCTTCGATAATGATTGACACGGTATTGCGGATTGTCAGGTGGACGAAATACTGCCATACCAGAAGAAATAACTCCGCGTGTATTTCGATTGCTGTTGCTGCTGAGCGCTGAGCATACACAAAGCAATCTATTACTATCGATATAATTCTTGACTAATCAACTTGAAGCCCCTGCAAGAATGACCAGAGTCTACGCATTATCGCCACTGAAAAGATTAGAGAACCGACTTTGACACCCAGCATAGAATGCAAACATACCTTATCCAGCGAATGGGAAGTCGCTGGCCTGGAAGCTATTTACGACCGTTGCTTTAGAAGCAGGATCAAAAAAAAAAAAAAAAAAAAAAAGGGCGGTTTCATTGGTGAAATCCTGAGCTTGAACTATGTCGTCGAGTTGAAAATCCTTAGGCGCCTTCTGACGCGCTAGACTGAACTTCGCAAAAGAAAACGGCTGATTTCAAAGCCCGGGGATGGGGGCCGTGGTCGGAGGTTGGTATTACAAAGCGACCAGATGGCTGTGGGGGAGGACTATTCAGCACCAGATAAAGGAATTTGGCGTACAGTCGGCAATGAAGGTCGAGTTCGGGTCATGAATGCATGAACCTTCGGTAGAGGAGGGCAACAGATAGCTTTCATATATATAAGACGCCAGATTTTCTGCCAGCTGGGTACGAACCGCTACCCGGTTGACCGTAACGACAGACTGAAGAATTCAAGACAAGCAAAGTCTAGGAACAAAGAGTCGGCAATTTCTCCCACTCGCTCTGTCTGCCGCATTAGGCAATCCTTGGATAAGTGGTACGCCATTTTGACCGCGGTCAGCACTCTCTCTTTGCTCCACATCTAGGCAACATGAGGCTTCCGTCTATCCTCCTCTCAATCCTCCTTTCGATATCTATATCATCTGCATCATCGTTGGAGGAACAGCAAATAATCATGACTGAGTCCCCAGAGTACATTCCTCAAACGACCGTGAAGCCTACCCTCGCCGACTTGCTTACCATTGAGCCCTCAGCCTCTATTTTCTATTCCTATGCTCGCGAACTCGCCTTGAGCTCGATACTTTCCGATACATCTGCAAAGCTGACTATCTTTGTTCCTACCAACAAAGCCGTCATGGGTCTGTCTAGGAAACCGTGAGTATGGGCTGCAGTGGCCCGGGCCTGATAACTTATGGCAGCAAATAATTTGCTTTCATATCCTAGGCACCAGGATCCCGAACCGACCGTTGAGATTGAATTGTCAGAGGAACAATTCTACGACAAGTCTAAGAAGAATGTTCAGGCGTGGGTTTCGGCGCATATCGTGGCCGTACGTTCTCGTTAGCGTTGCTCGTCGTTACTTGCTTCACAGCCTTGACGCAGGAATGCCCATTGACTCTGGACTCAAATCCCCACAAAACACTACTTGAGGGCAAATCAATTTGGTTCACGCCGATTCCGAAGAACAACGGCCAGGGTCCGGAATGGAGCCGAGTCACTTTTGAACATGGCGTCAAGATTATCGGGAAGAAAGAAGTGCGTTATCCATTGTGTTCCCGACCTTGGCTAAAACTGTTTGCACTGTTTGCAGGGACTAAATGGAGATCTCTACCTAATTGACGGAACAGTTTTGACTCATTGATAACCACAACGCCCTTCAATACGCAGTTTTCAATTTCTTGTACCACTTGATCAATGTTTTGTGCTCCTTCTTGTACATTACAAATCCACTCCAATATAAACTGTCTTGTGCATCTTTAGGTGGCCTGATCAGCTTCGTAGGTACACTATTAAGTACATTGTGACTACTGCGCGCTCCGCCATTACTGTTGGTGAAGATATTTAATACTACTTGGCCTAAATATGATAAATGTGTTGCTAGCACAGCGTTCAAATGTCGGATTATTCTTCCGTGTCATTTTCTCCGTTTTTGAGAGCTTCCGGATCTGACATTGAGTCAGCTAATCGCGTGTCACTCTCGCCAGGTTGATTTTCTGAATTCTGTTCAAATTGTATGTTAACCAGCTGGTGGACTCGATGTTTGAAACTTTGAGTACGCACTTGAAATTGGATGGCGCTGACGGTGGCTGACTGGTTGACATTGAAATTGACAAAGTCGTTAAAGGCTGTGGATCGAGCTTTCCTCAACTTCCGCCGTGAGTTCAGTCTATGATAAGATGTCATATTAGATTGATTTGTTTGACAGTTTGGATAAGGCTACTGACGTTGCCAGCAGCGAATTTGCGTAGACTAAAAATACATCAGATGGTTCCTCCCGCATAGAAGCAATCGTTGACTTACGCTTCCCAATGACGAAATGAAATCCAAGGAACACCAGGCTCTTATCAAGTGTAGACCACTGCAAAGACAATAAGGTTGAGGAGTCAAGTCAAAGGGGTCAACTTACACATAGCATAGAAGCCACTGTAGCCGCGCTAGGGTGCGATAGATCACGGTCAAATCATGGTGCACAAATTCCCCATGGGAAATGTTTGTGATATAATATACCTTGTTAAGGAACCAATTTCGAAGGTGTAAAGCAGTAGCGCGTCAATCAGGTAATTTAACCTGGTTCCTGATATCAGCCAGGATCCGATTAGAAAGGGAATTCTTATATTCTTACTTCACGCTTTGGCGTCTACTCTTCCTGAGCAACAAGAACAGGGATAACGTTATCAATATATCCACTGCCGATGATAATGACAATCCAAGGCTGAATAGCCACTAAGGATGAAAGGTTAGTTATAATGAGGCGGCAGAGTGATGTTCTTGACATACTAGAAACTGCTTCCTGAAGCGAGCAAAACTACGAAGGTGAATCCTGAAGCCATAATTAGTACGGTGCATACTATACCTCGCTGCTGTTCTCACATTTCCGCTCCAGAAACTACAGATGACAAGTCAGATGGTAAGATACAAGTCGTCAAGAATATCGGATCTAGAAGTACTCACCACTTGCTGCGGCTACATATATCCGAATGACAGGCTTCATCAGCCAGATTTCTGGCAGATGACGATGTATGGATCTCACCTAGACGACCTAAAGCCAGAACAATCTTCGAAACAATGATCAGATTATTTGCATTGGCGGGTGCACGGAGAGACAACATACGACAGGCATTGCAAGCCACCAATTGTGTTCACTCACTGGACATCTCCTGCGTCAGTTCGGGATATCTTGTTTTCCCAGCTAAACCCTGGTCCAACTTACAATAGTATATCCGATGGGCAAATAAACTGAGAGAGATATAGAGCCTCAATATAGAATATTGTGAATTGAAATTTGATCTCATACCAATGTGCAAGGAATGTGAGAGTTGCCTAGTCAAGTAGAATGGGTCGTTAGTGAGAAAAGTCAAGGATGATAGTGAAGAATAAGTAATTACAGTTAACATGACGCTCAGCTGCAGTTTATGTGCCCTTAGTAAAATTGTTTTCCCTGCGGAGTACGCGAAAGTCTTACCGCTATGCTCCTAAATATCGATGAATAAAAATATGTGGATTGAGAAGTGTAGATACATACGTTGGAATGTGATCGATGTAGTCGACCTCCCCAAAGTGCTGAACGAAGTAACTCCAGACCGAAATCCAAACGAGGGCAGTATGGGTGATCTCAAGTCCCCTGGCACATCAATATTAGCTATCTATTATGGGTGCAGACGGGCTGGACAAAGCCTCACCATGCAAACACGACCTGAGTGGAATGGCGTGTTAAAAAAGCTCATCCTTGAGGAAGTAGGCCGTGACAAACCAAGGCCTTCAGAGCTTTCTTATCCGTAGGGTAGCATTTAAAGTACAGGAGGCATTGCACACCGAAGACGCCTGAGAGTCTGCTCCGGGAAATATTCTCGTGAGCGATAGCACCGTGATATACATAAATGGCGTCACGTACCCCGATGCAAAGAGCGCGCCGAGAAGAAGCGCGCCGTATGTCCCCGCGTCGACCTGCATGAAGGTCCGGGGCGACGGCGGGCTAGGGTGTCTTCAAGACGGAGGAGTTCCACGGACGGCGGTGCGCTCTCTCACACAGCCTAAACACTATATATATTCACCCTGCCCTTTCCAAATCCTTTCGGGTTAATTTAACCGGCAACATCCATCCATCAGATCCAGCGGTCGCTGGCATGCTTATCCTCATCATCCCCTCGACAGCGTCGTCGAGTATGGAGTTATCCTGTATTCCATACGACTGAAGACCCTTGAAGAATAAGTATGGTTTTTCAGACCTCTGGATCTCGGCGTAACGCGCGCCGTCTAATCACCACTTGATCACCACCAAACTCTTGAAGACTTGAATGAATACATACATGTACGGCTTCACAAAAGATGTACGCCCAATTTCTCTGATCAACATAAGTAGCGCCGGGTGTCGCCGTTTCCCCTTCACGGACACAACGATACTTATAGGCACAAGAGGACGCAAGAAGACGTCGGAACATTGATCAAATCGGCAAGGCCTAGACCATTATTGACGTGCACAGGAAAGGCCTTCCGCGGTGAGCTCCAAGCCGGAGATCAGTGTGCTGAGCGCTGGATGCATGTGGTTTTTAATGCCTCCAACGATAAACTGAAGAAATGATCGTTGGAACGGCGGTGTACTTAGACATCTGAACAGAGCCACTCCATTCAGTGCGCATCGACGGCCCTTCCGTCTCTATGTAGCCATCCTGTGGATAGTCATGAGTCCGAGCCAAATTACTGCAACTCAGCAAAAAATGGCGCGTCCCCACGCGGTCGTCGAAGACCTTCCGACTTGTAAGGATTTATGGAGACTTCGATGACAGTGATATTCATTGGTCGACACGAAGTGTTGGTATGTATGGCTGACTCCGAGATAGCCGAGCCCTACTCCTTCCCCGTTTCAACATCATATTGCACACTTTTGATGACATCTACTTGCACGCCGCAATTTGCATTGCGGGAGTTGTGTGTATTCTGGAAAAATTATAAGACCCTTCCCGTTAATTTCTTGTATATGTGTATGTACCTGCCCTCACCTGGAATTCCGCGGGTAAAGGTTGAATATGAGGCATGCTAAGCAAGTCGAAGGCCGTCACAGTGGCACGAGAGCGCCGGAAGCGTTGACGACTATTGAGCCTAATGAAAAGATTTGAAAAAGATGGTTTATTCAGATACTGGCAACATGGAAGAGGAAATTCAATTCTCACGATGCCAACAACGAGTTTGCATACACTAATGATTTTTGGAGCTCATGTGTTTTGAGAGCGGGGAGGCAGACTTACATTTTCCAATCAGGAAGTGTAATCCAAGGAAGATGAGGCTGTCGTCCAGAACGACCCACTAGATAGCGGAAAGTGGCATGTTTAGAAAATAATTTACTGGCCAATGATAGGGTACGAACACAGATCAAAGAAACCACAGTGGTCACACTGTCCACATTTGAGAGGCGGTCATTTTCAGACACACAATTAAGCGCCCACCTTGTCAAAGAGCCAATCTCGAAGGTATAAAGAATGCAGGCATCAATTATATCGTCGAGGCTTAAAGTATATGGTGAGTGGTTATATCCAATGGGGGCCCTAAATCATACCTTACTGAATCCGCTTTCGATTTTCGGAGAAGAATGAAGAGTAGAGCGGTTATCAGAATATCTGCACCTGACGACAGAGCAAGACCCATTGAAAACAGCCACTATAGTGAGATGAACACACAAAGACGCAAGAATAGCACTCGTCGTGGGACATACTCGAAACTTCGCCCTGAAATTTTCAAAGTATTGCATTTCGATCCTGAGCATGTATGAGCACCAGTCAGAATCGTAGCTCGGGGTAAAGAGGGCTGATATACATTTCTGCGCCTGATACTGAAGTTGTCAAATACTTCAATGAAGCCAGCAGCCGTCAGAAAGGGATAAACATACCACATGCACAAGCTACATTTGATAGAAAGGAGTAGACATTGATATCATGTATGGTTGGTCCACAGCTGTTTATACGCACCTAGTCTGCCGACGGCTAGTATCACCTTTTGTTTCCAGGGGCATGGACTGAGATTGGAGACAGTTGAAGGCCATCAAGAACTTACTACTGGTGCAGTTATATACCAGTTCCGGCGACTCACTAAAAGGATATAGTATATAGAAATCAAATGCATAGCTGAATGTATAAGCTTAGAGTACTTACGGTGAAATATGCGATGAGCAAAGAAACTAGGAGCTCAAATAAACATTCACCGACAATATGGATGGAATGAATAGTACCATTGAGTTAAGAAAGTAAGGATGGCCTTCGCAGAAGTATTAGTTGATTTGGCCACGCGAACGTCAGAAACAGACTTACAGTGAGTACAATGGTTAGCTATGGAAAGACATTCAACACAAAAGAATGAATTTGGAATTCTAAGCTCACAGCAATCGTTCTGCGTAGTACCAGTGTTGTAGAGATCAGCACCAAGCCTCTGGACGAACAAATGAACGCACTCAGGAATATATTCTCCATATGACACATTTGCAATGTTCGTGATCATATAATCCCAGAGAGAAGCCCAGACTAGAGCAGTGTGCGCCAAGTCAAATGCCCTATCAAATTAAAGTTATTGGGCGTCACTTTAGGTAAAGTATTTTTTTCTCGCCAGACTATCAACACCTTCAAAGTTCATAGGTTCAGATGTGAATTGACGAGGTGTGGATGTTTCATACTAATGACTTCAGGGGAGTTCCGTCGTTGGGAAAAAGCTTAAAGTAGAGGAGACTTTGTAGCGCCACGAAACCTGAGAACCTGGGGAATAGAGAAATCAATGGAGGGGGCATAATATTACGGAAGACGGAAAGCAGTCGTTGGACATACCCAGAAGCAAATAATCCACCCAGAAGCAGAGCGCCATAGGTACCCGAATAGGAGTGCATTGGAAGCAATGAAGAACTGTGAACTTTCCAAGTCTTGCCCAAAGAATTCTCGATATACGACCTTTATACATGAAGCAAAGCCGGCCCCCATTCTGAGAGACCTAATCTTAGTTAGCATGAGATATTCTTGGCTCCGGTTCGACGACGATTCAACTTTGGGAGGCGCGAGTCTCGAAGTAACAAACAGTGTATCACATGAGGACACAAGACTGCTGATACGCGAGGGCATATGCAGTATTCAGCTATATTAGCTGCATGCTAGCCAATGGGCTACCGCAAAATTGAGGACCTTGGCTTTTTCGACCAAGGCTTCGCATGAGAGCCCGAATTCAAGTTGGTGGTCGGAAGATCGATAGCCTGGCTGCGCTTTGACCAAGGGTATTTTGTGTCCAGTTTTCCGGGATGCTTGGCAGATAAAGGTGTGTAGTATATGTATGGAGCCGGAAGAGGGCAGCGACAGCCGCCTCAGTCGCGGAGTCCGGACACGTCGCGTCCGCCAAAGTTCCCACGAGGTTACTTATACTGAACGCATTACCTTCTCCACCATCGCTGGCCGTTGACGGTAGACTTGTTCCAAGATGGCCGTCTCCTCGTCGGATTCCTCATGCTACACAGTCGTATTTGAATCCAGTGCAGAATATCCTTCCGCTTCAGAGCTTCGCTCTGGCCTCGAGAAAGGCTCTGATGAGGTCAAAATCGACACGTTGCGCAAGATCATAGTCTCGACTATCAATGGCAATCCTCAAGTGAGTGCGTTGTGCGATTCTTGTCGCTTGAAAGTACTCAATGATAATTCAGCCGACCCTCATGATGCCTATAATCCAATTTGTGATGCCCTCACGGAATAAGCAACTCAAGAAACTGCTACATTTCTACTGGGAGGTTTGCCCAAAGTATGACGAAACCGGCAAGCTGAAGCAGGAGATGATTCTTGTCGTGTAAGTACTATTCGATGTTAGAAAATACATGAACTTAACCATGAATCCAGCAACGCGATCCGAAATGACCTGGTACGTATCTTTTGAAATACAGAAAGGGGGCTATGTGCTGACTTGGAACCAGCAACATCCCAACGAATATATCCGCGGCGCCAGCCTTCGCTTTCTGCAAAAGATTGCAAAGGATCAAGAACTGTTAGAGCCTCTGATACCCACCTGTCGCTCTTGCCTCGAACACCGACACTCATATGTGCGCAAAAATGCGGTCTTTGCCCTGTACTCCATCTACCGCGAATTCGAGAATCTTATTCCCGACGCCGCCGAACTCATGTCTACTTTCCTTGCTGCGGAAAGTGATTCGTCCTGCAAACGTAACGCCTTCGTGTTCCTTGCACATTGCTCTATGCCCAAGGCCGTTGAATACATATTGAGCATATACGACTCGATTGGCTCTTTGGACGAGGCATTACAGATGTCCATAATCGAAGTTATCAGGTTGGATTGCAAAACGGATTCTGCTAACAAGGTACGTTGAAATGTATATCCCTACCCGGTCGACGCGCTGATATAACAAGTCCAGGCAAGATATATTCGTTGCATTTTCGAACTCTTGAACGCTACCTCCCATGCTGTCAAATATGAGGCTGCCACTACTCTTACTACCCTCACCCAAAACCCTGCCGCTGTCAAAGGTGATCTGTTTATGTATTTGATTTACGTCTAAAAGTTGACAGGCGCCCATTTCAGCCGCTGCTTCCTCCTTCATCACTCTCGTCATCAAGGAATCCGATAACAATGTAAAGCTCATCGTCCTTGATCGTCTAGATAACCTTCGCGCAAAGCATGGTCATGTTCTCGATGGACTAATCATGGATGTACTGCAAATTTTGTCTAGGTGTTTTTCCCCCATATCTCACTTGTTTTCAAACCCACTGACCACCTTGTAGTGCGGATATGGAAGTCCGCCGGAAAGCAATTGGAATCGTTTTGAGCATGACATCAAGCAGAAATGTCGAGGAAGTTGTCCTTTTTTTGAAAAAGCAACTGCAAAAAACTCAAGAGGCCGACTTCGAAAAAGTGGGATTATCTTGTTTAACCAGTGTTGTGATAAGACTTACCAAGACATACCTTTGTGTAATCCAGGCGCCAGAATACCGCCAACTGCTCATCCAATCGATTCATATTACAGCGGTGAAATTCTCAGAAGTTGCTGCTAGTGTTGTGCACGCATTAATGGAGTTCCTCGGCGATTCTAACAACCCTTCCGCTCTTGATGTTGTTGCTTTCGTGCGGTATGCATTTGTCTTTCTCGCATCTATAGGGATTTGGAGAGCTTACTGGCCGATAGCGAAGTCGTAGAAAAGTTCCCCCATCTCCGAGCGACAATCTGCGAGAAACTGATCTCTACTCTCCCCGAAATTAAATCCGGCAAGGTTTTCCGTGGCGTACTTTGGATCCTTGGTGAATATGTTGAAGCCGTCGCCGACATAAATGCAACCATGAGGGAAATCAGAAAGGTTATTGGTGAAATACCAATCCTCGCTACGGAGCAACGCCTTCTGGACGAAGCTGGTGGTGAAGAGGAAGAAGAAACAGAAAAGCCTAAAGCTGAAGGTGGAGGACGACCCAAGATTCTAGCAGACGGGACCTACGCTACGGAATCTGCGTATACAAGCACTAATGCGGCGAGGTTGGAAGCAGTCAAAACGGCTGCGAAACCTCCCTTAAGAAGTTTGTTTATATTATTTTGGCAGATCGTTTTCTACGAAGAGCTCACCTTTTTTTCCACAGCCTTGATCCTTGGAGGAGATTTCTTCACTGGCGCTGTACTGGCATCTGCTTTGACCAAACTGGTCCTCCGCTTTTCCGAAGCCACGAAGGATGCTGTGGCATCCAATACTCTCCGCGCAGAGGCATGTTTTTAATTATCACTTCTTGACCTTCGCTGATAACATTTACATCAGGCCATGTTAATCATGACGTCTATAATGCGCGTTGGCCAATCTAAATTTGTTACTGTTCAAATCGACGAAGATTCGAATGAACGCATCATGAATTGCATCCAAACGCTGAGCGGACTGGAAACAGAGCCAGCCGTACATGACATCTTCTTGGAAGATACAAAGACTGCCTTCACGAAGATGCTTGGCGCCCAAGAGAAACGCGCTGCCGAGAAGAAAGAGGCAGAGACAACTAAGGCTATCGCTATTCAAGTCGATGATCTACTGTCCTTCCGCCAATTTTCAAAGAAAACGGCGGATGAAGCGATCGACGTGGGTTCAAACAGTTTCTTGGTCTAATTGACATGAAGCTAAACCCTCAACTCCTTTTAATGATAGTATGACGAAGACGTCGGCCGGGCTACCGGAGCTGGTGAAGTTCAAGAGGATTTCATGTCGAATCTTAGTCGCATTTCGCAATTAACCGGTCGGAAATTCTCACTTGCGAAAACTTTCAATGTCTAACAGTGTCAAACTGTAGGTTTCTCTGACCCTATATATGCAGAGGCATACGTTAAAATGAACGGATTCGATATCCTTCTTGACGTGTTGCTAGTCAACCAGACTGCCAACACGCTGCAGAACCTCTGCTTGGATTTTGCAACTCTAGGCGACCTGAAGATCGTTGAGCGACCCTCTGTCTATACCATCGCCCCTCATGGATTCCAAAGTATCAAAGCCACCATCAAGGTTTCTTCGACAGAAACCGGTGTCATCTTCGGCAGTATCCTGTGGGAGGGCCCAAATATGTCAGAGGCATGCGTTATCCTAAATGATATCCATATTGATATCATGGATTACATTAAACCCGCGTACTGTAATGAGGCCCAGGTAATATCTTTCAACTTTCATTTTCTACATCTATTAATTCTTTGTCAAATAGTTCCGTAGTATGTGGACAGAGTTCGAGTGGGAAAATCGTGTGAACGTGAACTACCCTATGTCGTAAGTCATTGCCTCTCTAATTGCTCTTTCTGTATACCGAATTATCTGTAGCGATCCTCGTGAATACTTGAAACACGTCATGAAGGCGACCAATATGTCCTGTCTGACGCCAGAAGGTGCTACGTCGGGTGAATGTAACTTCCTATCAGCAAATATGTATGCACGCAGTCTTTTCGGTATGTCTCTTTCTACGACCAGTCCAGAACACAATCTTGAGCTATTATGCAGGCGAAGATGCTCTCGCCAACCTTAGCGTTGAACGGTCTGAAGCTGGAACTATCACTGGGCACGTGCGTATTCGCAGCAAAACTCAAGGCATCGCCCTTTCGTTGGGTGATCGGATTACGATGGGTATGCTGGTTTTCCGAAGAGGTTGCTTCCCAGGCTCACTCCTTTCTTCTAGCGCAAAAAGACAGCAAACCACTCTCCGTTTAAGATATCGATCATTTTCCCGTCTTGTGAATGTCGTGTAGATTTTGCTGTTAATTTGGATGGTTTATCGTGATTATATTTCAAGTTAGAGAGAGATATACAAGTTCCAGAAAGCAAGAAAGCAAGTGATAGCGGACACCAACTTTCAGTGATAGCAGAAAGCAAGAAATAATGCAAAACAAATGATAGCATGAGCAACCGTCAAGGTATGCAAAAAAAACAATGTGAATGTTCCTGGAATTATTCTTCGAAAGAGTATTTTGGAACGTTGAGTGTCTCCAGTCGGTCAAATAACTTGTAAAAAGGCCCGTCATGCAAGTCAGCAGGCCAGTGGATAGGAATGGTGGAATTAGACGAGGCCAAAGGTTCGATCTCACAAAGGTACCCCAATTCAAGCAAACAAAGTCTGTGCTTGATCATCCAGATTTTGAGGAGACCGCTGTCGAGTTTGAGGGTGGGATGGGATACTTGGCACCGCGTCTGCATACATCGAACAAGAAATTCGGGGTCTCTTTGATCAAGGCTTCGAATATTCAGTGTGATCTCTTGCAATCGAGGCCATCCCTGATTAGTGTACTCATAATTAAAGAGCTCTGTTACGAGGGTGTACCCATTTGGGGGTCGCCGTCGGCTGTCCGATATAATCAGCTCCTTAATGCTACTCGTCAAATGAGTGAGGACAATGGCGGAGAGCCGGCTACAAGGCTCGTTGTCGATCATAACCAAAGCCCGAAGATTGGGAAAGGAATATTTTCCGGGCATAGATGTTTCTGGAGCTTCTGCAATCTCCCCGAAACGTGCCCGTTCAAGGATTAATGTTTCGAGCAAGGGAGCTCTCCAATTTTTCAGCCCACTGTGAATGCATTGATTGCAAATTCGCAGCGTCGTAAGGTTGGGAGTGGTGATGGAGGCTGGCGCTGTTGTTACGAGCATATAGGACCCATGGTGCTCCCCGTCCAATGTAAGAGTGGTCAAGTTCAGGATCGATAGTGAAGGAGGAAACGTAAAATATACCGCGCTGTCATCCTTTTTGATATGGAGAGTTGTAATATTGGATGAGGGAGGTAGATGTCTTCGCACAGAGGTATCAAACCACAGAGTCGTTAGTTGAGGCGCACCACCTCGAAGAATCAAAGGCTCGAATGATGGGGAACCAGTGTATTGGTCAGAGGGTGGGAGCTTCCGGCTTTCCGCACCAAGTGAAAGAGAGAATAATTCCAGGTTGGGCGCTGCTCGGTGCTCGATTCGAAGCAGAAATCTGTCAATGGGAAACATGCTATCTGGTATAAAGATGAACTGTCGCCATCGGTCGACATGGCTGATGATGTTGTCCATCATTGAAATACTGCGCTGCAGATGATTATTACCTCTGAGGTCGACCCAGATAAACAAATGCTGATTTCCGGATCTCTCAAGATATGCGTCGAGTCGTTGAACAACATTGGCGCTATTGGCATGGGCCATGTATGCCAGGTAATAGAAGGTGGTCCACAACGAAGACTGGCACAAGCTCAGCGAGCGCCAATGGCGGCAAACATGAGATATGTGAACCTCTGTGTTTGAATACCCAAATTTTGAGGAAGAAATCCAAGATGTGAGGAGCTCGGAGGACGCATATGTGAAGATTAGGCAAGTGATTTCATTTGGGATTCGCATGATGGGTACCTTCCATGTATATTTAGTCACGGGCAGTGGTCAGAAAGCGATACTCACCCGCAGGGTATGCAAGGGTACTTTCCCTGTAGCAGATTTTCGAGGCATCTTCGGACATACGTAGATGGATTTCGAAGAAAGATAGCAGATGAGAAGTGGTAAAGTGAATTCTCAAGGCCACCAAATGCGTGTGAATAAGAGTCGGGCCGTCTGAGTCCGGCCTGCCTCACTGCAACGCTATTTCGATTCACTGCCCGTTGCAACCACCATGCTAGGTGAGCATATATCTACGCTGACACCACGAGCGATTCACAAATAACAGTAAACCAGTCATTGGTCTCACCGGAGGAATCGCTACCGGAAAATCCACGGTGTCATCTCTATTGAAGGCTTCAAATATTCCTATTGTCGATGCCGACGTAATTGCACGTCAAGTTGTCGAGCCTGGGACCCCTGCATTGGCAAAAATCAGAAAAGCCTTTGGAGACGAAGTGCTCTTACCCAACGGTGGCCTTGATAGGAAGAAATTAGGCAGTATTATCTTTAACGATGACACGAAACGCAGGCAGCTGAATAAAATCGTACATCCGGCGGTGAGGAAGGCGATGCTGTGGCAAGTGCTTGGATTCTGGTTAAGAGGCTACAAATACTGCGTCATGGATGTTCCATTGCTGATAGAGGGGGGTCTATGGCAATGGGCTGGCCTTGTGGTGGTCGTATACTGGTGTGTTGAGATCCCCATCAATTACTTATTTCTGAATCAATCCCTTCCAGCTCCGACAGCTTACAGCTCCAACGTCTTATCGAAAGAGACAGCTCGTCAGAAGAGGACGCTAGATCACGCCTGAACTCCCAACTTCCAATTTCAGAGAAGGTTCAATACGCCGATATTGTCATTGACAATTCCGGCTCAAAACAAGAACTACAGGCGCATGTTGACGACTTAATCCGACGTTTGGAGAAGCAGGCTGGATGGTCATGGAGGTTGAGTTGGCTAATACCACCGTTGGGCCCCCTTTCCGCCGTTTGGACGCTATTTTGGCGAAGAATTGCACGGAGAAGGAAAGCTGCACAACGATAATAACACAGTGCTGATTCATTTTTATTCCATACATACCAAAGCAGCCTCCAAATAAATTTACTAAAATTCACTTGGAATTTGCGACTTAATCGGTATCTGATGTCAGCATTGTAGACGACTCGTTTAAAGCCTCAAACCGCGCATTAAGGTCATCGTTGCATGCCACCTGACTCCATAGCGTTAGTATCGGTCAACATATGCCGGAAATAAAACGTACCATAGGTCCAAGTCCAACATACCCTGCAAACCCATCAATTCTTTCCTGAGGCGATATGTTTATAAAGTCCTGGAGGGAAATCTGGTAGAGAATGATGGAGGCCGAGAAATGATTCAGCCCATTTAGGCCCGCCAGACTGCTTTGCTCTCCCTGAAAACAGAGATAATGAGAAATAGACGAGATTTCCAAAATCAAATCAGAGCCACTGACCTCCAAATAATCCGATATCAACCAATCGCGCTCTCCCCAAACGGCTCCCCCTGTTTGATCTTTGTCTTCCGCCATATGCCCATACATTCTGATCAACTGCGCCCCCGAAATCACAGTATCGGCGAAAGCATAGTTAATTTTCACATCAGTACATTTTGTTCCACAAGCATCGGCAATGGTAAGACTTCGTTTGAATTTTTTGATTGCCTTGACGATGGGAGGGGTATACGCGTACAGCTCCGACGCAGTGGATGTGTCGTGAATTCGCCTCTTGATGCGCTTCTTCGAATTCTGCTCAGGGTACGCCTCGAAGATGATCAAGATATTCGCGTATCTCCACGACTGCTGCACCAGTATTTCGACGTATGATTCACACCGCGCAGGGAGAGTGAACAGGGAAAAGAAGATGATAGCAGAATGAGGGTCCACGATGAGATCTACACCACCGAGAGTGTGTCGCTCGACCAGCTCCACGGCGCATTCATCTGAACGTAGAGCACAAACCAAGGCGTGCCTTTGGATCAGCTCTAAAGACGCCAGATAGCGATGTTTCGAGGGAGCTACATCGACTACACCGGGAAGTCGGATTGTGTTCTGGTCGAATATATCCTCCGGAGGCTCCTGAGGCTGTTGGCACATATCTACCGCGGGGGTAGGGGCAGTCTCAGTGACAGGAACATATGTTCGCTCTGATATTCTCTTGTCGCGCAATTGCGCAAAGGCAGCTATTCCCAGAGAGCGCGAAACGATGTCAGGATCAAATGCTACTTCAAGATAGCTCGATCTCTCCGGGGAAAGAGTTCGTCGAGTTCGGTGTATTCCTAAGTCATCCACAGAGCAGTCAGGATATTCCTCCTGATCGACGAACAAAGTAAAATCGTCTAGGACAGGGTCGCCAAATGGGCTGTGTT
Source organism: Hypholoma sublateritium FD-334 SS-4 (assembly GCA_000827495.1). Classification (NCBI taxonomy): domain Eukaryota; kingdom Fungi; phylum Basidiomycota; class Agaricomycetes; order Agaricales; family Strophariaceae; genus Hypholoma; species Hypholoma sublateritium. The sequence goes on along the minus strand of KN817521.1, from coordinate 58,790 downwards.
TCTCGTTGTAGACAGTTTGATTGAAAGTTGGTTGTAGAGATGCAACTGACAAAGGCTTAAAATTGCCATGGTCATCCAACTGCATCACGTCGGGTGCGTCGTAGTCGTGAGCCGACGAAACATCGCCTTCGAGGTAATAATTCACAAATCTTTCCTCCATGATACCAGATGAAGAGGAATTGTAAGGAGGCTGATTTTCTTTATCATCCGATTCAGACATAGCAGGGGAGCCAAGGTGATCTGCTGTAGTACCAGGTAGATCATCGCTTCGAATTGGAGAGGACGGCAGAGCATTTTCATCTTGCATTCTTTGCAAGAGGTCCGCATCCTCGAGACGCCGACGTTTGGCGGGCCTTTCGGTATCCAGTCCAGAAACAGGATCGTCATCCACACAGTTTTCAGAGTCTCTAGCTTTCTGCAATTTATTAGTGATAGAACCAGAATCAGATTGGGCGTGATCTCCAGAGTCTAGTTCATCCTCAAGTCTGCCTTCAATTTTTGCAAGTCTGCGACGCTCTTGCCTAGTCACCAATATTTGAAAGCCATCAGAAGCTTGCACTGGGTCGCAGGTGCCAGCGTCGAAATCGGCCCAACGCTTCTCTGGGTTGTCTTCCTCGCCCAGAACCAGAGAATCCAGCAAGTTTCCTAGTTTGAATTGGTTCACTTCGCCAGACAGTTGAGCCTCATCAAAGATTTCCGTAACACCAATAAGCTCCGCTGCAGATGGTAACTTCTTATCGACTGTAAAAGGTCTGAAAAACTCGTCAACATATTACCACGCCGAAACATCAGGACTAACATCCAGGAAAGTGAGAGCGCGAGGGATTTCATTCCTTTCACTTTCTTCAGGAACCTGTGTAACGGATGGTTTATCTTCTCAACAGTCTGCTGAACACCTTGGTTTTCGTGGTCCCCAGTTTGAACGGTGAGATCGAGTAGAGCAACAGGAAGATGCATGTGGTTGGGCGGGTGTATGTTTGGCGGTGTCAAGATCGGGACTACAATAATATAGTCATTAGCATTAACCGCGGTGAAGTCAAGAGTGTAAACACCTTCCATGAATATCTGTTCTTCATTGTCCAGGGTTTCTTTCATGATCAGATTACCCATGCCATGCCCCGCGTACAGACGTTTCAACTCTGAATCAAGATCTTGATCGCGAATGTCGAGTTTTAGGACATCGGCCTGTATAGATTCCAAATTTGTTGGGGGCAGGCCTGCTACAGAAGAGGCAATGGACGAGGAACATCGTTCATAGCCGCTGGTGCGTTCTAATGGCTGGGTAGACTGTTTTGCCGGGTCAAGGACCGATTCAAGGAACGTGTTTATCCTGTAAGTTTGGCATAATTAGCTAAAAGTATAGAATGTAGATTAATTAAAAATGAACGTGTGCTTAGCCAGTATATGCGGTGTAATTCCACTGGAACCTCCGATTTTGCGCGATCTAGGCATAAGAATCGGATCTTTGTTATACAGTAAGTGACCTGGAATATTCTTCAAAACATTTGGTTGTTCGCACCTATTGTCGATTTTGCGATCTCCTCGGCAAGAGGGGGGTCGGTGTCGGGTGTAGATCGAGCAAACAATTGGTCGATTTGATCCTCCTCATCGCTAACTCTTGACGCCGGCGTCGATGGAGGCGACGATCTGATGGTTTCTATAAGTCAAATAATACATGAGTGTTTCCATTACAGTGATAGGGAAGCAAAATGGTGTGTACGCCAGCCATCCACAATAATCAAGTTCTGCCGCGAGATATCCTCATCCAGGTCGTCGACGTAAACCTTGTCGGGAATGAAGTTCGGGAGGTCGGTGAATGCTTGCAATCCCGGAAGATTCCCTTGAGGGTTCTTCATTCCTGATTGAGGGAGCCGTGATCTTGGAAAGATAGGAACGAAAGATTCTTCAGGCCATTCGGGTTGGACGAGCGGTATCTCGCAAAGATACTTAGGATCCAGGTACTTATTTTTGTATGACTTTTGCGGTCGCAGCATATCTGTTGTCGTTTGTAATAATGTCCGGACCGCTTGGTAGTCTTCGGCTTGGATCTGACATTTTAGATTCCTGGGGGAGCTTAGTAAAGCGCGAATTTGAGAGTAATTTCGCGCACAGGATTTCATCTGTGACGAGAACATCTTCTAGAACAGGCTCAACTACGATTGGGAGAATGTTCTGTTCTTTCAATAGTTTCTTAAAGTGCTCTGCCGAGTGCTGATTTTCCTTTTTCTTGCCAAGTTTAGGCGTACTTTTGCGTGCGTGACGCGTTAATGCAGGTATCAATGATTCTAGTGGCGAAACATCCTTGTCTTCTGGGTTTTAGAGTGCAAATAAGCCAGAGAAAAAGAAAAACGTACAGGAATCAATCCATGCAATTCTATCTGTAAGGGGCTTACCCACGGCCGACCCCATTACCTTCTTCAGATAAGCCACAGCTTCATTGGTCGTCTGGGGTGCTTCATCGTAAGGCTTGAGCAATGAGAGCGAATGCAGGTCAGAGAGGGTCTGAAATGGTTCAACTGAGAGAACGAGCGAGTATGGGTCTTGCAGCGGAACAGGCTGCAAATATCCAACAAACTTTGTGAAGAAAGGTTTTGAAAACTATGTCGAGAGCAATAGAATCGAATTTACTGACCTCAGATACAAAGTCCTCAGTATAAGTGAGATAGTCAGTGGTAAGGTGAGTAGTCGCGTAATTATGAAGCAAGTTTCGAATATGGAGGCCAAATTCAACGGATTCAGCAGTATTTTCAGCGCTCATACTCTCGTAAATCAAGCAGGAAAAAATATGAGAGAGAAACAGCAATTATTGAAGATTTGAGTTGGGTTTGCGTGGGTCGAACTGTTCAGGTCAACGGCGCGATTTGGGCGCGATGGCACCTATTTGGATTAGAGGTGGGCCCACCGTGGGAATTTTATTTTCCGTCAAAAGGCGAATCAGCGTGTTGCACTGAACCAACACCTTCTCCTCGTCAATTCAAATCCATTGCGCCCGTCTACTTACGTGTGATTCCTTTCCCTTCTATTTCAGACCTGAACCCACGAAACTAGTCAAGGCCTCAGTCCTTCCTTCGGGAACAAACCTACACTCGAGGCCTGTTACGTTCGTGGAATATCTAGTGCTCGCAATTCGCGCCGTTCAGTCTCGTCTTGAGGCCGGGTGGGTTCACGGGGATTAGGGTATCACGTCTCTTCAGAGTTGAATGTTGTTGCCGGCACTCGCTGACATTTACGCGACATTCGTAGTTTTGGGACATACATCCTGTCGTTCTTAGCCTGTAGTTTTCTGATAATAACAAGCCTCTTTTGCCTTCCCTTCCCTTGAAAAATTTCGCATCTCCTTGTATTACACCTTCGCAACTGGCTGCTGCACGCTACGCATGTGGTACCGCTGCGCTCACCTGGAAGCGTGAGAAGAAGATACTGGCACATGATACGGGATTCGGGGGACATGAATCCGCTGAACTCTTCCACCACCAATCTCCAGTGGGTGCCAGTATAATATCAGCTTGAATTGTCCTCACACTCGCCCAGATGATGCTGCGAACCGGTTCCGTTTTCCGCCGACGCGCTTTCGCTCGCACCTACGCGACGGCGACATCGCCCCATGCGCTTGTCTTCCTCGAGCACCGCGGCGGCGTTCTCGAATCAGGCTCCCTCTCAGCACTGACCGCTGCGGAGCAGCTTGGAGGCGAGATATCTGCACTGGTCGTCGGCAGCGCGGAATACGTCCCCGGCGTTGTGGACAAGGTCAAGAAGTGCGCGTGCCGTCTGAGCCCATTTACGATGACTGACAGTATATTGTATCCAGACTGAAAGGAGTGACGTCGGTCCTCCACTCGACGTCCATACAATACGCTAATCCGATCGCAGAGACCCTTGCGCCTCTATTCGAGAAGCTCCTCAGCGACTCGTCACCCTTCACACATGTCGTCGCAGCCACTTCTTCCAGCGCCAAGTCCGTCTTGCCCCGCGTATCAGCACGCCTTAATGTCCCAACCGTCTCCGATGTCACCTCCCTCACTCACGACGCTGCTGCAGGCAGCACCACGTTTACGCGCCCTATCTACGCAGGTAATGCTATCGCGACTGTGCGCGCCCCCGCCGACATCGCAATTAAATTCTTCACCGTCCGCGGCACTGCATTCGCGCCTGCTCCTGCGCAAGACAGCACCGCCACAGACACAGTCGTTGAGCCCGTCGAAGTGGCCGATCCTCCTACCGTGCATATCAAGACCACTATAGCCAAGTCAGACCGCCCCGACCTCGGTGTCGCGTCGCGCGTGGTGTCGGGAGGACGTGCTTTGAAGAACGCCGAGACGTTCCAAAGTACACTCTACCCCCTAGCGGACGTTCTAGGTGCCGCTGTTGGTGCTTCCCGCGCAGCTGTAGATGCCGGCTACGCAGACAACTCGCTGCAAGTCGGCCAGACCGGCAAGGTTGTCGCTCCCGAGCTTTACATGGCACTCGGAATTTCCGGCGCCATTCAGCATCTTGCTGGCATGAAGGATTCGAAGCTGATCGTGGCCATTAACAAGGTCCGTGGTATTGCTGTTTTTGAGATAACATCCTCACCGTCAATTTAGGACGCAGATGCTCCCATCTTCCAAGTAGCCGATGTTGGGCTTATTGCTGATATCTTTGACGCCGTCCCAGAGCTGACGGAGAAATTGAAAAAGTAATGTTGCTCGTCCAATCACAGTAGAATATAGCATGTAAGCAGGTTCCTGCTTGTTCTAATACATCCATTATTGAAACCGTGAGTATCTAGACCAATCACACATTCTATATACACGCAATAGGAAAAATACTCAACTATTGGAAGACTGTCTCAGGGAACACTCAATGGAACAACCCTGTCTGCTCCAGGTGAAAGCAAAATGATAGTCGATGGTTTGCGTTCCTTGCAACCCATTGCACAGCGAAGATAGTTTCTCGCGGGATGAGCTGACAACTTCTTTCTTCCAGTTGTCTTCCCTAGCATCCATTGCAGAAAGTCTCGCGGTTCCTTGGACCACAAGTCAACAGAGGGCACTTCTGTTACTACGCTAATATCTACCGATATATGTAGTCGCTCAATCCGTGACAAATTCACTTCATGTTTCGTAACTTTCGTTGAAATTACAGATACCCACTCAATCAACAGACGCTTTCGGACACATTCAATTTGAATCAGGCCCTGCTGTGAGTAGTTCTAGGTAGGATACGACCATTCTAGGCGAAGTTCCAGTGCACTGTGGCACGCTTTCCTGTCATGACCTGATCACGATCCGGCACGTGTAAATTGGGTATATTACGAGGTCTCAGCGACAACGACAACCTAACTCTATCGTCGAGAGCAACGAACCACATTCAAATTAACCTTCAGATACAACGTGTAACGAGAGTAATCAATGTCAGACAATATCCAGCATGCCCCTGCTTGTAAGCAATGTTCTTCAGTTCCATGCATTGTCATCCGGATCTAAAATGTACTCATTTCCCAGTGAAAGTTGGCGGGCGGCGACTCTCTATATCGGCTAAACATAAATCTCCAGTGCATGCGTATGCGATTTTCTTTCCCGAGCTTGCACACAGTAACTCATGCTTATATGCTTCTTAAATGCTAGGGCACCTAGCTCCGTACAAACGGAGAACAAGGACAACATTGCTGCTGATGATTATCCCAGACCCACAGCACCCACTGGCGATGCTCCCCTTCAGCAAAACCATCAGCACGAGGAAGAAGTACCCCCCCAAAAGGAGCGGAAGGAAAAGAAACTCCAAGAAACCGCACATTGGAAGACTGAGACGACACGCCCCACTCGAGACAGCCATGTTGCGTCCAATATCCACGGGTGCGGTATGCGGATTAGCCAACCAGCGGGTAAATCCTTGGGAGTTTAGGTTATGCGAAAGGACAAGAAGCACGTTTGGCCCAAATAAATGTACGATGTGTTGGTATATCGGTTTGCTGTACTTATAGTCGAGATGATCTGGATACAAGTTGCTTGCTTTCAAGTGCCAGGCATGAAATGGGCGGTTTCATACGTATATTGCATTTGCATGGACCATATATGTGTACAGAGCAAGGGAGACGACAACATGAAACGGAATCAACCAAGGAAAGTCTCGGCCTTCTTGCCACGGAGCTTCTTGGCTGGTGCAGCCTTGGGTTCCCGTTGAGCGGCGAGGAGGGCGGAGACGCGAGCGAGGGTGGCCTGTTGGTGAACAGTGTCAGCATTGGACGACATATTTCGAGTTTGGGGGGACGATAGGAGAAAAGAAGAGAAAGATATCATCGCCAACGAGTCGGACAGCCGCGTTGAGTAACGAACGGTGGCCGATAGCGACGAGGCGAGGTTTCCGTTGAGGTTTGATCGGTCTCAACGGATTGTGTTTATATTGCAAACGTGTCCACGCCCAGCCTTCAATTACTTTTCAGTAGTTCCAGTGGGTTCTAACGAGATTGCATTGTTCCGGTATCGAGAAAGCAAAGAAAAACAGATACAAGATGGGCACAGGAAAAACTCACAGCACGGAGATCGGGCCTGTACCCACGCTTAGCAGGGGCGGCAGCAATTCCAATGGCACGGCGGGGGCCTGACCGGGGGCGGACGGTGGTGGAAGATGTAGCCTTGGCAACAGCCTGGGGAGAGGCCTTGACCTTGCGTGTCTGGACTTTGATGGTTCCAGCCTGGTCCTCAACGGTGATGACCTTGGAGTTTGCCAATCCCGAGAACTTGAAGGAGTTCAAGTTGAGGAGATTGCCCTGAAAATCAAGTTCAGCACGTTTGAAGACTTTGAAGATCACGAAATATGACGCACGGGCTCCTTCGAGAAGACGGGGCCTTCAGGGACTCGCTTCACGAGGAAGGAGTTGTTTCGCTACAGACTGCTTGTCAGGATCATTGGTTGGCGTAATTGCGGGATGAATGCAGCGACATACGCGGAGAAGGAGCCACTGGAGATCGTTGGACATTTTGGGGAGATTTTGTGAGGAACGGGCTCGACGACGAAGAGACGCCCGTCCAAATCCGATCGGTGGCTGCATCAACTGTACAGCTGCGTCTTGCCAAGCACAGGCAAATACCCGGCCCGTATTCCGGTATCTACTACAGTTTGTGCAACCTTTCCAAACCCCGCCTGGTCTCCGTCTCCATCTTGCTGCTCTTGCGCGACTCGCTCTCTACAAAGACATGCGTATAGCCACCAACTGCCGCAGGGCTGTTCTTTCCTTGCTCAAACACCCCCACCTCATACGTCACAGAGCTATTGCCTAGCCGATCCACCCTCAGTCCGAGATCTAGCACTTGAGGAAAGCCCAGAGGGGCGAAGAACTGGAGGCTGTTTATCAGTAGGACGCTATTCACTACTCGAAAAACATACTTGGCAATATGAAGAGACTACAAGTCCAATTTGCGGCGACAACTTTGGGTCCATCCCACACTGTTCAATGAGGTAGGTGTTGACAATTGAATCAAAGAGGTGATAATATATCGAGTTATTCATGTGCGAGTACTGGTCATTATCACTCCTACATATTGCCATCTATCAGGCGAATTGAACTCTGCCGGAAAGTGGCCACTGACCATCGTGTGCGGTACGAGAGGAAGTAGACGTAATCTGATCGCACTCTGCTCTTGAGGTTAATACTAATAGGTTCAACCATACTGGTTCACGCCTAGTTCACGGTGTACTTAATCCAGTCAAAGCAATGAAGACTGTAAGTGTCCAGCCACTGGTAGTTGTTAATGCCTTCTAAACCAAACAACGTTATGCAAGTTCGACCGACACCCTGAGCTCTCTTGTCCGACTCTTGTAGCTACCAATAACGGCATTCCGTCTAGATGCTCCATTCAGAAAGTAATCGACGTCCGGCGAACCATAATCTTCTAACATATTTGACGTATGATATCACTTCCATCTGGGCCTTGGAATTCTCCCTCGCGATGTGATCTACTTATTTCGTCTGTACTTATCCTTCAACTTACCAAACACAATCAAGTACACGTGTATGAGGTATATGTATGACTCAAAAAGTCTGAGACAAGGAATCTTTCAAAAAACCCCAAATGTCTGGTTCCTCGCCATCTTACGCCCTACTGACTGCAAGGGATTCACAATGCACATTGCAATCATGAAGACTTCGATGCTACTCCCGGCTTTGCACGCCTTACTTGCTTGTTCATCTCCTGTTTTACGCGACGATACATCAGGACCAACCATCACTCTCGATTCAGCTACAGTGACTGGGATCGAGCAAGGTGCATTGACCAAGTTCTTGGGAATTCCCTTCGCTGCTCCGCCGTGAGTTTGCCGTCAAGCAGGCCTGTTCTCTTATATTAATATTTGTCTGCAAATCTAGTGTCGGGGACCTACGATTTGCATTGCCACAAGCAATTACCGCATACAACAACTCGATAAATGCCACATCATATGGAGCCTCATGTCCCCAGCAAAGTGCTCCATTTCCTGTATCGTTGCAAGATATTTTCAATTCGACCATCCCGTCAATCATTAAAACGCTTGGCTCAAATAATACGAACACGACTAGCAGCACTCCAGAAAGCGAGGATTGTAAGGGTCAAATACATTCCTGATTCGGGTCATTGAAATAATGATTAAAGGCCTCACAATCAACGTGATTAAGCCAGCCAATGCCTCCGCTGACGCGAAGCTCCCAGTTGTTGTGGTGAGTAATTTTTGATGCACGAAAAATGTTTCGATTGAACCGCATGGTACTCAGTGGATATTTGGAGGTGAGAGTTCATGTCAATAGCCGGTATTCATGCGAGCGATGCTTAATGCTACAAGGTGGATTTGAACGAGGAAGTGCCGGAGAGTTTGTCGAATAATTTAAATGTCAAGCGCCTGTCGATTCATCGATTTCCAGGTATGACGACCAAGCGACACGGATAGTCAACCGATCCATGGAGATAGGACAGCCAGTCATGTATGCCGCAATGAACTACAGGTACATACAGTTGATCTCGATATGCCTGTGACTCAGGCAGCCTTTCTTCAGGGTATCTGGTTGGTTGTGCGCTTCGTATTAATGAATTCACCTAACACCATTTTCCTTCAAAGCATGGGGATTTCTGGCGAGCAAGGAGGTTCAAAATGCGAAAACAGGGAACGCGGGACTGGTAGATCGTGAGTTGAATATTTTGCGGATTTATGTCCTCACCAATTCTGAGACCAACCAGAACGTGTGGCTCTGCAATGGATCCACAATTACATTTGCAAGTTCGGAGGAGATAACAGCAGAGTCATATTGTGGGTAGTTCTCTGCCACTACTGGTATAACAATATAATGCCTTCTAATCGGGTAAATCAGATGGGGCCAATCCGCTGGCGCGATTTCTGCTTCTCTGCAGATGGTAGCCTACGGCGCCAACTCCTCTGATCTTTTCAGTGGGGCATTCATGCAATCTGGGTCACCTATTCCCGTTGGCAACATAACCGGTGGACAAGTGAATAATTCACAAATCATTTGACATCGATAAATGCCTAACATTAAGTGAAATTAGATGTATTACGACTCGTTGGTCAACCAGACGAATTGCGCAAGCTCTAACGACACCCTGGCATGTTTGAGAACTGTGCCGGCAGACACATTGAAGGCTGCAGTAAATAACACGCCTAATTATTTCTCTTACCAGGTGTGTTTGTAACGAGCCCTCATGCAAGCCTGCTCAACAGATAAATCAATTTACTACAGAGTCTAGCACTGGCTTGGTCCCCGCGCGCAGATGGAGTAGTCCTAGAGGATAATCCGCAGAAATTAGTTCAGGAGGGAAAGGTCATGAACATACCGATCGTTTCTGGTTCAGGTCTCTTCTTCTGAATACAACTTTCGCTAACCAATATATTGATTTTAGGAGATGTGGACGATGAGGGGACACTTTTCTCTCTGTCCAGCAAAAATGTTACGTGAGTTGTCCCGCCGCTATCTGCTGGCAACTGATGTCTCTAAGCTGAAACCAGAACGGATGAGCAATTCAAACAATATACAAGCACGGTCTTTATTCCGGGAGCAACATCCGATGAACTTGAACCGCTGTGGTCGTATTACCCTTCCTCCCCAAGTGACGGGTCGCCGTTTAACACATCCAATGCGAATGATATCACACCACAGTACAAGCGCATCGCGGCGTTCCAAGGCGATGTGGTATTCCAAGCTCCGCGGCGCTTCTTCTTGCAGCATTTATCTGGGAAACAGAAACTATGGTCATATCGTAAGCACGGAACACCTAGAAATATGCAGGAGATGACTAGTGACTTTTCATCAGTGAGTCATCGACTGAAACACACACCTGTTCTGGGGTCGGTCAGTATCTCCCGTCGGACTTCCTCATGTGAAAAGTATCCAACATTATTTCCCTAGTTCCATGGCTCAGACCTTGCAACGCACATCCTTGACGACTACCTCGTACAGTTTGCCCATAACCTCAATCCGAACCTCAACAACAGCAGAAAGGGACCCGAATGGCCAGAGTACACATCGGACTCCCCGCAGTTGTACACGTTCCCTATTCTTTCGTTGTCGAAACCGGAACTGTCGAACGACACGTATCGCGAGGAGCCAATGCGCTTTTTGATGAATATTTCACTCGAACATCCTCTGTAAAGACTAGGAAGGCGATTGTCAATCAAGTTATTTCCACTGCGTTGTGAGAGAGTATGCGAGACGTAACGCGACATATTCATTAGCAAATTACTACAGTTCTACGTGAATAGGGTGGTTGGTGGGCGTAGTATCCGATGCAAGAGATATCTGAGTCGTCGATAGTTCACTATGTGATAGTGATGCAACACTTTCTTCGGGGATGATAGATGCCAAGGTGGGTGATTCTTGAGCAGCGTCAGAGGCGGTAGGGCCAGGTGGGATATCGGATGCCGGGGAGAAAGAGCCCACAAAAGTAGGTTCTATACTGGAAGCAGATAGCACCGCCGAGGCCAAGATGGTAGTGACAGTCGCAAAGGTCGAGGAAACTTCCGTTATTACATTGGCCATACCCTTTTCGGCGCTTCTCAATAATTCCGCGTCGTCGCTGAAGCTCGGTACAAATTGTGTCCACCAAAATGCCATTCGAAGCCCGCGGTCAACGATCCGTTGCTTCAGGATGAACAGAACTACAAGGATGAAGAAGGCCAAGCCGGACAGGATAAGGATGCGGTCGAGCCAATCCGACTTCTCGAGTGCTGTGACAAGGTGTTTGGAGGTAGACATGACAGTGTTCAAAGTGTCGTGCTGCAGGGAAGTTGAGCGTAGAGTTGCTGTAGATTCATCGAGGAGCTGTGTACTCAGTACAGAGCGCTCTAGCTCGGACTGCATGAGAGAAATGGTACGGCGGAGAGCGTCTGTGACGTCAGAGTTTGCTTGCATGAGCGCATCTTCGCTGTAGACCCGACCCAACGGTATGTTATTCGATATAATATGTTCGTGCAGAGCTTACACTTACGCCGTCTTTTCATTTGCGTTTTGTTTTTCGTTGAAAGCGGAGGGACGGGCGAGAAGTTCTTCCCTCTTGAACCTCAGATTTGAGTCAATAGCACGCTTAGACGCGAGCAATGCAGCACGGGTCTCCTTTTTCAGGCTTGTAATGGAAATTGGGGTTCAGCAGGAGACGATTAAATTGGAGTCACAACTTACGTGTCAAGTTTTCCTTGCCAGTCGTTGACAAGCTTTCTAAGCTCTCTGCGGTTCTTGTCGCCTTGTTGGTCGTCGACCATCATATCCAGCGCCTAATAGTGTCCTGACTATCACTAAGGTAATATAAGTAACAAATGCAATGTACCACTGACCTCAATCTGACGCGACAATGCGAGTGTGTCTTCTCTGACGTCGTCTGCAAGTCTTTGTTGGACGGAAAGCGGGCCTGTGCATCTCCTCAACTCCGGGATGGTAATTTCTGAAATATGTATATATCGTCGTTCCGTGGAGGAGAGCAGAGATATCACATCTTCTGGTAGTCTGCTCGGAATGGGGGCCATTGGAGGTGTTTTACACGAAGTATGAAGGCGGTGTTTATTTCAGCCTCGCGCGTCCCTTGCGTGCGGGGGGGTTGCGTGGTGTTCAAGAGTTAACCAGGCCTGCACTGGCAGCGCAAGCACACGTTGCAGGCAGCGGCCCGATATTCCCGCAGCTCGCGCGCCCCATGTGAATCAAATCTATCGGTTGAACACTGTTCGCAGAGAACAAAACAGATTTCTGGATTGCTTTTGCATGTAATAGCAAACGATGCCTATCAGAGCTACCCTTGCCTTTAAATGTATGCATACACCCTTCTGAAATAACAGATAATTATTCATCTATCTGCGTTAACATTTCCGACTAGCAACATGCCGAACCGAGGGCTTGGTTTGGCTAAGTCAATTGCAGATTGTTGTCCTTGCCCCGCAGTAGGAGTCCCAAATCGAGAGAGGGGTGAATCAAAGATGGGAGTTGGAGGCGGGGGAAGCAGAATCGCAAAGAGAGTCTGAGTCCTCGAAAGGTATTCTGAAACAGATTGTCTGTCCTCAAAGATAGTTTCTTCCTCCAAAAGCTGCACAAAGATACATCAAAAATTAAAACGTAAGCAGATAGTCGAGGTTTCAATACGCACAGCAGATTTCAACTTTTGAGATATAATACCAGATAATTGACTCCATGGTTCGCCGTACCTTGTCGATATATCGGAAAGGAATAAAACATCAAAGAGTGAATCCTTTCCAACGTCATCACCCCAGAATTCATTGATCCACAAAGTGATAAAAGAATGCAGGGTTTCTTGCACGATGCTATCTTTCTTGACAGGATGGTGGATGACTCCGAGTTGGCGCAGGTAGTCAGACAGACTCAATAATCCGTGAAGCAGCGCAGTTGATAGTCCTACGAGAATCACAGTACCCCTTTCAGAGATGAACTCGTTGATGATATAAGATCAGCTTACCAGTTATCTTCGACGACTTCTGAGCTTTGGTTTTGCAGTCTTCAATTAAACCATGTATAGTGATTTCGCCCCACTTTCGTACGGTACTTCGGTTTATTGTCGAAACTTTCCGGCCAAATTCTTAACTCGACTGTTAAAACGATGACATGCATAATACAATGGGCCATATTAACCTTGCATATTGCTTTGTGTGCAGCTGATGTTATTGATGAATGAAGAGGAGGACATTAGGTCATCAGTTATACGACTCAGGAAGACGAGACCGGCAGAGTCTATGAAAAGATAGATGAGAACATGAATAGTGCAATCGGCAGACTCTCCAAACCAGCACTCCGTATGGAATCCACACTTGCTTGATCAAGGATATCAACTACCTTGACAGTGAATGAATTGGCGGCAGGTTGGTACGATTGTATGAGTTGTTGCATGAGGGGTCTAAAATACATTACAAAGAATGTCAACTCGAGTCGTGCTATTCGCGCACCTTGCTGTTTCGTCATCTCCTGTTTTCATATACAAGAAATCTTGCTGTACCGCACGCGCGCATTGTTCGACCGTACCAAGTACAGATTCAAGTTGTGTAGAACGGCCGACTAACTGGCGCTTGAGAGACAGTTGATATTTCTGAAAAGGGGTGTCCACGAATGACTTTATTGTCGGGGCAAGGATGGGTATCGATGGAGGTTGGAATAGGAAATCCACAGGGGATATATCTAGAAATTGGGTTCCATAAATAATTATGTCAGAGAAACTTTGCGGGCAGATTTTACATCGCGTACTTTTGGTCGTGTTGCTTTGTGTGGGACATGATAGTTGGTCGTATAATGTTTTCTTGAACTTTGCTTCGGCGTCTGACAAAACACGTTGCCAAATCCCAATGATTCGTTCATGGTATAAAGAATCAATCTGTGAAGAGATGAATAATATTTGTTCAACTTTCAGACGAGAGCCCGTGATGCAGCGGAGCATTGAATTTCTCAGTGTCCAAACTTCTTTTAGAGATTGTAGTCCTTGTAGCCAGTGTGCGGCAGAGTTCCGCCAATGGTCGCAAGAGCTTTGAAACCACTCTTGAAGCCGTTGAGCTAATTCCATAGGTGGTAGGCGAGTCGACGAAGAATTTAGATCAACATAAGGCTTGTAGGATCGCAGATTGGCAGGAAGGAGTTGAAAGTTGGCGGAAGAGGTGAGCTGGGTTAAGAGTGATTGTGTTGTGACTTGCAATTCGTTGGGAAGGCGATATGTGAGAGCACGACCATCAGGCTTATCGTCTTGCATTGATCGAAGAACACAGAGAATCAGTGAAGGTTTCGATGATTCGTCTTGGAATACAATATTCGCAGTGGAAAGTGTTTGCGCTATAGTGTTAAACGCCTTCTTCATGCTCTGTGTAACTTCTCTTAATGACATAGATTCCAAAACAGAGCCTGCATGCCCATTAGCGGGGGTTGTTTCACTTGATTTGGAATTTCCTGGGTAAGATTTCCACGAAAGGATCGACTGCAATGTCTTTGATCGTTGCGAGAGTAAAGTGGCAAGTGTCTCTGTCAGCGGCCGTGAATCCAGAAGATGAAGTGTAGCCAAGGTTGCACAAGTCTCCTGAAGGTGCAGTTCATAAAAACACTTTTGACTGTAAGTAGGAACTGACTCACTTCGCTGGACACACCAATTTCCCTCAAAGATAACGTCGATTTGTGAATAATTTGAGGGCGAAATTGAGATACTACTTCCCACTGTCGCTGGACCAGAGGAAATTCCGCCTTGACGACGAGAGAATAAATTCACGTATTTACGTATTCATTATAACGTTTACGCACCAGAACATCGACGCCTTCATTGACCCAAGATTGTTCGTCATTGTCGTCTTGACGCACAAGCGCTCGGTGGACCACTCGAGATAGAAGAAATAGCCAAGCTGCCTGGAGGTAGTGTTTTCGCTCGATTAGACGCCATAAATGTTCGGGTGCATCCAATAACAACTTCATATGCGCGGAGAGCACCTGAAGTGTACTGAGATGTCGATCTATAGGCAGGCCTGTCAACAAGCTTACGGGTGGAATATCAATGTCGAGAATACCGACCATCTAACCCGTCTATAGAAGCAGTCTTGGGGGGCAATGGCAAGTCATGCTGAGATGTGATTGCTTCTCTGCTTTCTTCGAGTGCATGTAGAACATACTGAGAGGATTTTGCAATTGCAATAATGGAGGTTGACGCTTGTAGTAGATCTCGATACCGTTCTCTGAGTTTGTAGGTCAGGAATTGATTGAATTGCTACTTGAGAAAAGAACCACACCCAACCATAAGCCGTAGCTCTTCCTGCTTTGCATCTGCATCTGTTCTGTATACTAATTAGGAGTGTCTCGCGGCATACATATGTTTAATACTTAACGTACTTCAGACGTTGCTGGACCGCTCTAACCTCCGACACCGTATGTTTGGTGAATAGTTCATCTGGACTGAGATTCAATCCTTCGAGAGATAGCTTCGCGGACTGCACCAACGCCTGCGTGTATGCCCTTGAGCTTCCAGGGGAGATGCCGGATGTTCTACGACTGAAGTCGCCTGTGTTATATCCACTTGACTTGGGGGACAAGAACGAACGCGTCGAATGCGCAGGCGATAGAACTGACATGGGATGGCGGGCGTAAACGTCGGCTCCTAATGCTCAGCGCTCAGCGCTCAGCCCTCAATGAAGTCTAGTTACGTAAGAAGCCCTAAATAAAGTCCGATTTTAAGTACCTTTCCAACCGCGTCCATTTACCAGAGCTAAGAGCAGCAATTGATACTATCCGCCTATGTCAAGCCTCTGTAGACTGTCCCCCATCCTTTCCAACATGGGTATGTACAACGCCTATGAAACGATTGATGAGGCCCATGAATATACTTACCCTGGGCCACTGTTGGAACCGATCGCAGCATCACCGCGATAAGGACAGCCATAATCCATTTTTATGGCAAGCGGCTGCAAACACAGAAGCTAATTGGAATCTTGCATGAAACAGTCGCTCTCCCAAGACGTTAACGCTTTATAAGCCTCCTTGACTTTCCGCATTCCCCTCCATTTGAATGAATCTGCAACCATGCTCGCATTCCGTCTCCTCGGCAAATTGGCTCTCTTAATAGTGCCTGCCACCTTTGCATTCACCATAACAACTCCAAGCGATCTGCAAGGGTGGACAAGTAAAGGCCCTCAACCGTTAGTCTTCTCCCTAACGATCTTGCGCGCGATATCTTATTCATCACCATTTTGAGTCCAGGCTGAATTGGCAACGTGTTGATACTGACCCGACAAGTTTCGCTGTCGTTCTTGTTAACCAGGTAGTACGTGAGCGCCAAAAATTGAGATCTATCTTGCCGGCTCGCTACATATTTTTATAGCAAGGGACAGGCTTCTCTCCTGTGGTTATCGACCAAGGAGTGGATGGAACCACAGGACAAACCTTGTGTCAACCTCCTAGTGGAGGCTGGCCCGTTGGGGTTGGCTTCCAAGTCAACCTCATCCCGAACGCCACCGCTTTGGATTCGATCTTGGCCCAATCCCAAGTATTTAACATCACCGTGTCGACCACAACGAGCACTGGTACCAGCTCAAAGTCAGTGGGTTCAGATGTCCTTCGAGGGTTTTGTGGGCTACTCATCATCATTTATTTTGTAGCATTGCGTCACCCACTACGACTCAGCCTAGGAGCACCCAATCTGGTGGCGACGGCACTTCGAAGAGTGCGGCCATTTCTACGGTATTATTCACCTCCGGATTTCTGTTGGTGGGCCTGTCTCTCTAGCCTTCTTGGGCTTGCCTGGACCTCGATTTCCTCGCATTGCACACGACGTAACCACAGTACGGCCAATATTCTGGTTACGTGCACTTGACGTTTGAACAGGGGTTTTATTTTGTACATAGTTGCGATTGTGTTGCTCTGAGCCATAAATACTGCCTGTACATATTGACAGACATGCTGACAGGCATGTCAATGAAGCAAGATAGGCGCCCGCTGATTATAACCTAACCACGAGAAATATTAATAAGGTTTTGTCGACATGGGCTTTGGTTTGATTAAAGTATATTGAATAACGTTTAAACTTCAACTTGAGACATATTGTATCCCTCCCCGTCGAGGTCAGAGACCGACATTCCGAACGATCCGGAATTCTCCACATCTGCTGCTTGGAATGTGTGTGAAGCAGGTGAAACATCGGTGGGTAAAGCATTAGTTGGTATAGAATTTTTGTTTGTCTCGTGGGTCCAGTGAGGGGTAATGTGAATGTCACCCATCTCGATAGGGCCCTCATCGGTGGGGAAAAAGCGACGGATCCAGCATATCAAGACAAGAAGATTCGAAGTGAGAATCGAAACCGCCGTCTAGTTATGTGCGAATTACGATGAGTAGAATGGAATTAGACTATGATAATCACTCACAAATATTTGACATGACATCAGCCATATCGTAGGGCCGCCTGGGCCTACAAGGATCTTTCCGTATGAGATAATGCAAAGACCAATCGAGGCCATAAGAGTTATCACACTGGCAGAAAACACTAATCGTATGAGACGACGCTCGCTTGTTCGGCTGCTGATGTGCCATAGTTGATATAGGGGAATCGCGATCAACAAGACATCACTGAAAGAGTCCACTGTGCAGCTTGAGTTCGAATAAAGTTAGACTGACTACACAAAAAAAAACTTACGAATAGTACTCGCTATTAGTGTTCGGTACGCCGGCCCACAAGCCACAACCTGGGATGATGTCGTTACCCTCTGCCAATTTGTGTGGACAGCACAAGTCGTTAACATTGCAGTAGACAGAGCGACCCAGAATGCAATGAATAACATGGGCAAGCATCTAGCAATATACCGAGGTTTTGCCCATGGAGGAGTGATTCTGAGGACTGCAAGTGCTAGGCTAATTCGTGACCACCTACAAATAAAGGCATGGAATTAAATTTTGGGGCTGCTGCAGCCATCATGCTCACCAGTTGAGTGTATTATAAACAAATGAATTGATAAAGCTATACAACACCTTATCTTGCATACTCACTGACAGAAGACAGTCCGTTAGTCGAATTCAATGAGTGATATTGGGAAAGAACCCTTACGATTTCCGTATCTGAAACGTAACCAAAGGACAGAGATGTTGAGCCCTTCGGTGAGCAAGGGAACAATTGTTGCATAGTCGTCCCACCACAGTTTACGAGTCCTCCGTCGGTGCTCCAGCCGCAGGCATGTGGAGAAAATAGCAATCCCGTGGAGGACTGAAATGCATACTGGCGGAGAATTCACGCAGTGGCTCTATCGTCAGTTGAACTTGTCCAAGCTGGAAAATGCGATGAAAAAAAATACATACTTTTCCAAGGCAAGAAATCCTGATTGGGAATCATCCGGACGCGGCTAAGTCGGTGAGAGCCAGTGTAAATTGTAGTCAGATAAACTGTGCGGAAGAGAAGGTGGATAGTACGGGTGAGAGAGAGAGGACCTGCAAACGAGAGGCGGCGGTGTTCTGAGCACACTGGTCGGTTGCGAGTGGTTGAGAAATAAGATGCGGGATCTAGCTTGCTCGAGCTGCTACTTATTACAGGCATTCTAACTATAAACGCGGTGAGCGATTATGTAGCTTGGTGATGGCTGATGCGGCAGTCGTCTGAATCCCAGGACTTAGCCGATGTACAGAGGTAACCCTAACTCTCCGAATTCAATTTTGGACGCCGTGGCCTCCCCGTTACCCACCAGATCATGACATACAGAATGGATCCAGTTCAATAGAATTACACGGTTCTTACCAGAAGTTCAAATTGACATCTTCGGCAGCCTCGTAACCGTAGACTTATCTTTACGCTCATGCACTCATGAAGCCTACAACTTGAATCAACAAAGATTTGCCAGTTGATCACCTTGCCTCTTCTCATTCAGGCCCCAGGGTACTTCAAGAAATTGCAAGGAATTGTACCACAGGGAGCATCTATTGCGTGGGATTTGGAAGTACCAATACTCACAGAACTCAGGCACGCTATGCGAGCATATAAAACAAAAAGGGTAAATATTCACACTGTGAAAGGTTAAATTTCGGGTGGGTGGGAGGAAACGAATACATTACGAATACGTAAGTATACTAATCAGGATTACTCAAGAATTAGCAGCCTGCCAAGGCACCTCAGACATACTCTGGAAGAAGTGCATTTGAGAATGGGCGTGAAACGTGACTCGCAGAAGCTTGGAGCAAGCTTAGAGAGCGCGTCCACAGGCGCCCATTGTATATTCAGGGTCCTAAACGGTGTATGTTGGTTTCCTTTTATGGGCTGGTAGGGAGGCGGATCAAATGATTGACCTACGATATTTTGGATGCCGAACATGCCGCGGTGTGCTACGCCGCTTCGCCAATTATGCACGCAGGTCATTTTGGCGAGGTATACCAAATGGACTGAAGTTCGTCTGTTCCATACTGATTTACACCCAACATTTTCCTGTAAAATACAAGTAAAATAGATATTGTAGTGAACATTGATGATCGGAACCATTTGGGCGACACCATCATCCTAGCACGCAGGCGGCATTTGGGCGGCATTCAAAGTAAACAACGCCGGGGCCGACGCGAATCCTACTGGACTCTTGCTTGACTCTAAACACAACTCCAACATCATGACTCGAATCTATCTGTTACTACTCCTCCACCATGATGATCACACCTGTTACTACTTTTTCACTACGATGATGCCAATGATCGCAATGAGTCACCATATGTCTCTTGCGCTGGTTTGATCATGCTACTTAAATGGCATGGGGCATCATCGACATCGTCTCAACCACCTTCCTTGTTTCTTGTTGCTCGCCGCTATCAATCTGAACTACGATGGACGCCACTTTCCAAACGTATGCAGGCGGCTTCGCCCTCACAGGTCCATCCATCGACAAGGTCGTTCAAACCACCTTGAATTGCACACAGGAGTTAAACTTCGCGCCTATCGAATCCGGATACCACATTACAGTTCTCACCAAAGATGAATTGCGAGGATTAACACCGGAGAAAAATCAACAGATATCGTCCTTGGCTCCCAATACCACTCACATATTCTCAGCAGGGCTTGGAGGAGATCCCCGCATTGGCGTGTACTGGGTAGTCGTGATATGGAATGTCGGTCAGCAGATTCGAAAGCGACTGGGACTTCCCCCAAAACATTTCCATATAACACTTACCACGAAGGATAACCACGATACAGACAAGGGCATTACCTCCGTTCTGCCTGGCCAATTCCCTTCGTTGCCCCGTGCGGACCTTCTGGATCACCTCATCATCGCCTTGCACTCCTTTGGTCAGTACGACACGGCACTGGAACATTGTCCACAACTTATTCTTGCTGACACGACGCATGCGAAAGGTTTTCTTCGAATCGGTGATATCTGGTTCCTTAAAACACGGTACAAACTGGCAATGCTGGCGTATGCTTGTGCGTATGACCGTACACAGGAGCCGAAGACTAAGCAATATTGCTTGAAGAGGCTTATCGACTGCTCTAAGGAAACCGAATGGGGCGCTGTCTTCCAGGAACACGAAATGCTACACCTACAGGACTTCGACCGCCTCGCCCAGCCTCTGCTTGCGCCCTGGTCCCTTGATCTGCGAGACGCTATCAGCGACCTAAAGCTAGCTCCTTATCTTCGCATCGAGTCCAGGCAGCCATTGTTTGTACCATCTTCACTTGTGCCCGACAAAAGCAATTTCTATAAGCTGCCCCGTTTTTTCCGTTGGATCGTCCCTTTCCACCTTGCGATCATGTCGACTCCCCGAAACGAAGACGACATCTCAATCCTCGCAGCAGCTCACCTCGGAATTCGACACGTATTAACGTTGACCGAAGAGGAACCTTTGCGCAGTTCATGGTTTCGAAACAAGCACATCACCAACACCTTCCTTCCCGTTCCCAACTGTCACCCACCGTCCATAGAGCAGATGGATCTCATCATGGCGCTCTTCGACTCGAATACGAGGCTTCCGTTGTTACTCCACTGCGGAGGAGGGAAAGGTCGTGCAGGAACTGTTGCTGCTTGCTACCTCGCAGCGTTCGGGTTCCAGAAGCCAGTTGCTGGTCAGGCCTACCCAGAGATGACGGCACACGAATCAATTTCGCAGCTTCGCAACTTGCGTCCCGGGAGTCTGGAAACGCAGCAGCAAGAAGCATTCGTCTCCACATGGTGCAGTGCAATTTGGAAGCGACAGTCCGTCTTTCCTGACATGCCTTGCGAACCAGCGCCCTGTGCCATAGAAGTACATGGAACACTGCCCAAACGATGCGATCTGGTCATGCTGGTGGGCCTTCCGGGATCCGGTAAATCCTGGTTCTCCGAGTCACTCGTCGCGCGAGATTCCGCGAACTGGCATCGCATATCGCAGGACGAATCGGGGAGTAGGGCCAGCTGCGAGTCTGAGATTGGGCGCGCGCCCATCAAGGGCAAACAGGTTCTTCTGGACCGCTGCAACACGGCCCCCGCGGACAGGAAAATATGGCTGAACCTGGCCAGCAACTGGTGCCTATCTCCGGTGTGCGTCTGGTTCGACTATAGGCGCGAACTCTGCACTTTTCGGGCCCAGATGCGCTCTGGGCACCCGACGCTCCCTCCAGGCAGCCGCGTGCGCAATGCAATTGAGCAGATGCACAAGGCTTTTGAGCAGCCGGCTCTGAAGGAAGGGTTCAGTGCCGTCATCGTCGTGCGCTCGATCGCGGCAGCGCAGGAGGCCGTCTTGCGCCTGTCTGCGCCGCTTACGATTTACAAGTTCCCCCGCACGCCGCATCTCATTAATGTAGGTGCGGCTACGTCAGACGACGTGCACGTTGATCTCTCCTCCTTCGCTGGCGAAACAGGAAATGTAGTCGTCACTGAGAAAATCGACGGCGCGAATATGGGCTTTTCTCTCTCGTACGATCGCTCGCGCATCGTGGTCCAGAACCGGTCGCACTACGTCTCCTCTTCGACGCACGAGCAATTCAAGAAGCTGGGCTTTTGGGTCGAGCGGCACGAGGACGAGCTGCGGCGTGTTCTTGATCGCGACCCGCACTTTCCAGGGCGTTTTAACTTGTATGGAGAGTGGATGTATGCGACGCATTCCATCCCGTACGCCGCTCTTCCTGACTATTTTGTCGCGTTTGACATATTCGACCGGACGACGCAGTCATGGGCGGATACGAAGTCCCTTCGCGGGCTGCTGGAGGACACGACGATATCGTTGGTGCCCATTATTTATGAGGGGAAGATGCCAACGGAGCCCGAGCTCTTGAGTATGATTCAGCGACAGTCGTCTTTCTATGATGGCCGGGTGGAGGGCGTCTATGTCAAGGTTGAGGTTGATGGACGCGTTAACATCGGGAAATTGGGGACCCGCTTATTTTCCCAGATTACTTTTGTGGGTAATCATCATTCTGCGCACTCGTCGTTTTGCAAGATATACAATTTTAGAAGCTTACCTTCATGCTGGACGCCTTATTGATCACGACAGACTCACAAAAATCTTAAACACCGTAGTTTGTCTATCTAATGTGTGTGTAATCATTTTTTTAAAATATCATATATGTTTCGCGCAGTCAGTAATCGAGCAGTGATGGCCAATGTTCCATCATGATTACAATTGATTGAATGACTTGGGCTGCATAAAAAAGACTTTGCTGACTGCGAACCATCCACACAAGTCCTAGGCGCCGTAGTTTGTCTATCTAATATGATCATAATCATTTTCGAAAATTAGCATATGCTCTTCGCGCAGTCGGTAATCGAGCAGTGATGGTCAATATTCCATCAAAAATACAGCTAATTGAATAAGCTGGGCTACATAAAAAGGACTGCGCTGACTACGAGCCGCTCACAAAAGTCTTAAACATCGTATTTTATCTATATAATGTGTACATAATTGTGTTAAAAAATCATCGTTTGTGCGTCGCGCAGTCGGTAATCGAGCAGTGATAATCAATATTCCGTCAGAGTCGCAAGTAATTGAATAAGCTGGGCTATATTAGAAAAGCATTATTGACTACGAGCCATTTGCAAAGCCTTGAGTACCGTAGTTCAGCTATCTAATATTACATATTGAACGATGTACTTGTACGAAGAAAAGGTACGCAGTTAGCGTGCGGGGCATCGGTCGCAAAGAAGGCTTTGAAAAGTATTTTAAAAAGGCTGAAATGACGACAGAGGGGAACTCACTGAAGCGGTTTCAAGTTTGCGGGCATAACGTCGAGTTCTCCTCCATTTGCCAGCTGGACTGTGTAGTACAAGATCAGCTACAATACATCAATTAATTATGTACAAGGAAAAGACTAATATGCATACCTTGATCTTTGTGTTATCAGCACTGACCGAACGGTACGACTTGACGCGACAGAGGACACGTCGAAGATGACCAGCGCGCTCGGGATTGTCGACGACGACGAGTGCTGGGGAGCCTACACAGATACTGGCGAAAGAAACATCAGTAACAGCCCCGAATACAAATTACACCTTACCGTGGCATTTGTGAAGTACAGGTAACGATGAGGCGCTTTCGAGGTGTTGATTAGTGAAGTCGATCAAAGGAGAGAGGCGGCTTGAGGAAAAGCAAAAAAAAAATGGTTTAAATGGATGCAGCAGGCTTATCAAAGTTGTTCTCGCGCGTGATCGACCAGACACGGGCGAACTCCTACCATCTCCTCCACAAACTTCTCCCTGTCCACTGTTATCATACACAGGTCCTACGCCTGTGAAGCCTCACCCGCCGGCTATGACGGTGCCCAGAGCCCATCGACTATAAATGCATCGCCCTCGCCCTCCGACCGGCGCCCATCGTGCTGCCCGTCTACCCTCGCAGCACTCTCGCCTACCCGCGCATTCTCCATCTAGTCTTGAGAAACAACCGAGGCGCGGTTCGTCCACATCAACATGCGGCGCGATGTTGCCAGACTGCCGCGCTCTGTGCGAGCGGCTACACGTCCAAAACTTCAGCGCTATCTCATTGACTTGCGCATGGACGGACAGCAAAGCCCCGACCGGTGAGTCGATGATTTCTCTGCGGTCATCGGATGCGCGCCGCCTGATAACTCATGACTTCCGCCATCGTCTCCCTCGGCTGACCACGACACCCGCTACACCCTACCCCCTCCTACCACCGGATCCCAGGGCCCGCTGGACGTGCGGATCTCCGTTTCGCGGCGGCACCATACGACGCACATGCCCTCCCCTCCACAGTCCCAACAGCCCGCGTGCTACCTGCGCTCACGGCGTCCGCCTCCATCTCACCCGTACGAAGGCGCCTCGCGCGCTGCCGCAGCCTGGTATCGTCGACGACCGCAAAGCGGCCCTACCCGCGCGGAGCCGCAGCCTCGTCGCCCGTCGCAGCCGCCGTGGCCACTGCCAATACATGAGCACCTGTAGTGCAAGTTAAGGAGTCAGAAGGGAAGCTCGGGAAGGCCGACGCGCCGCCGCCATAGCTCTCCTTGCCTACGCTTGCTGTATCCGGAGCTTCGTCCGCTTCGAGCGGCGCGCCTGCAACCACACCCACCTCACGCGCACTGCCTCCTGCCCCGCGCATGCGCCCAATGAAGCGCCCGCCGAGACCGTTTTTAATGTGAATACTCCTCACATGGCGCTTGAGGTGCTCGTCCCGCGCGAAGAACTTGCCGCACCCCTCCACCTCGCAGAGGTACATCCGCGCGCCCTTGCCCGCGGGCCCTGCCGCTTCCGGCCCGAGCCGCTCGCCGCGCTGCGCAGGTCCTCGAGCGACTCCATCGTGGGCACGCGCCGCCCGCGCGACTTCTTCGTCAGACTCGGCACGGGCACGGGGATGGGCACCGACACAGGCGCGCGCGTCCCGCCGCGCGACGCGCTCGACACCGAGTTCGCGACGGAGGAGTGTGCCCGGCTCTGCGCGTGCGGTGTCGCCTGGCCCGCGGACGCGCCGAGCCGCGCTGCCGTCGAGCGACGGGGAGATCGGGCCCTATGCGGTGCTCGCGTAGCGCCCGCGTGTGCGCGCGAGGCCGGTGCCGTCGACGATGTACCCCTGCGCGTCGTAGGACTCGCCGTACGCACCGGCGCCTGGTGCGGATCCGGGGTAGGGGGTATAGCGCACGCGCGCGCAGGCTGCGGCCCTTGGCGAAGGCGCCGGATGTGGGATATGATGCGGGGCCACCAGGGTAGGAGGAGGCATCGCCGAGCCCGGCGGGGGTGACGCTCGCGCCACGGCGCACGCGAGGAGCGAGTGGTGAGGACGAACTCCGGATCGTTGTCGTCGTCGTAGTCGTCGTCCGATGAGGGCGACTCGTCCGGGTCCTCTTCTTCCTCCTCCTCGTCGGAGGCCGCGCTCCCTTCGTCCTCGGTCTCGGGCTTGTGGTCCTCGTCGGAGGCGTTGGATATCGAGGACGTCGAGAGCGGACTCTTGACTGTTCGGGTGCCGTTCCGAGCGCCGTGGCTGTGGCCGTTAGCGCCCGAACGCCACTGGGCGCTCAAACTCGCTTCTTGGCTCTCGCCACCTTTCTCCTCTCCCTCAATGTCGCTGTCCGGCCCCTCGTTGTGCTGATCTGAGCGCCCACGTGGTTCCCGGGAAGAATTGGGCTGGAGTGGGTGTGTGGCATGATCGTCGTCGGACTTGATTCTCACAATGTCCATCTCTGCCACCTCTTCGGGCTGCTGCACTTCCATCGATACGAATGCGCCTCCCAGTCCTCGCCATCCGCATCCTCCTCGCCCGTCTCCTCGAGCACATCGACACCGGGGTTGCCCATGGGGATGGAATCGTTGCCGAGGCCGACGGGCATGCCGCCGGACACGACGATCATACCGTCCATGTCCATCATCTCGCCGACGCGCAAGTCCACTCCGACGTCGAGGGTAGCCATGCCGATGTGCTGGTCGTGGTCGAGGTCAAAGGGATTTTTTCTGACACGAGAGACGACGATTAGTATGGATTCAATAAGCACCAGCGGTGTGTGCGCAATTACTCTATATGTCCCTTCCCACAGAGCGGATAGAGTACCAGGGATGTATCGGAAAGCATCCGCGTGCGCTGGGCCGCCGGATATTTGCAGCGTATCCCGGAATTGCATGTCGTATAGCGCGCTCGCCGTGCGAGGGACATCCGACATGCGTGGTGCGGCTGCAGCGCGCGAGTCCTCCTGCGCGCAGTCCGCGAGAAGAAGGGTGCGGTACGATGTCACGCTGGAGATCCGGTAGTCTCCCAGCTCCTGTGCAGAGAGCGGACCCATGTTCGACGCCGAGCGAAATTCTGGGAGGAGATGCGGCGGTACCTGCATCGGCCGCACTTCGTGGATGGCGCAGACAAGGTTTATTGCCGCCGTAGAGGGATCCGGGAGGACAGGAAGCCAMCACTTCATGTACGCAGAAACCGCCAGATGAGGATCAGCGGCGTATGCCCCATGATGAGGAACGGYGTTAGCGCCGTGGGTAGGCCGCGGCCCGTCCCCCTGTCGATCATRGTCACTGGGAGGCCTAACTTGCGCTGACAGGGGAGAGAATTCGGGTGAGAGCGGGGCTGATATCTAGAATAGTGGCATGTCATGTGCGTGTGAGCGATAAAAAAATTGCAGCGGCGGCGAGATTGCCAAGATAGATCTTACATCGTTCGATGCGAATAAAAGGCGCATGCATGTTCTTGAACGACTCGTACCGCGCGTGCCAGATGCGCTCGAGCTCCGTCCCATCGACTTCTATTTCGGGCTCTGTGTTGGGCGCGCGGGCGGTAGGTAGTGTCACGATTGACGACGCTTAGCTCAGGGCTGGGAGGGCGGGGCGTCTTCTGGTTCTCTTCGCTTTCGGGAGGAGAGGCGCAGGGCCGACCTCCCGGTTCATGATAAAATCCGAGGCATACAGAACGTGCTGCTTCTCCCTCGCACCCACTGTCTTCGCCTGCGCCGCACGCTCGTTGTTGTCGCTGGCATTGAAGAAATAGTAGTTCGGGCAGGAATTAGTAGTCAAACTTGAAAATTCTACGAGTGAAAATCAGTAAGAGAAAACAGGAGAAGTCTGTGGACGACGTATCTAGAATATCGCAGAATCAGAGGTCCGAGACATCGGGTTCCCCAACTTCCGCTATGCAGCAAACGCGCTGATGCTGGCCGCACATGAGGACAATGTAGTTCCTGAGGTTAGTTTTTTGAGATAGAATTTACTTAGATGGAACTTGACAACGGCATCAGCATCCCCCAATACAAAACATGATAGTTTCAACATTGTGATCAACGATAATATACAATTAGTTACAGGTTGAGGTGTTGGCGTATGAGGAGCAATGAAACACTTTCCAGCCTTGCGAGCCCACGACGAAGGTCTCTTGAGCCACGACAGATGTTTCTCCATTGTTTGGATGGACATGGTTGTCGCTGAAGAGTTGGATTGGCGACCTCTGTGTCGGTATAGGCGATGCTATATAAAGCTTCATTGATGTTGGTCCATCTACCGTAGTCCACGCCTGACTTCTCGTAAGTTGATGGAAGAGGACACCAAGATTTCAGCACCTGCTGATTGCTATGACCTTGAAAATATGTTAGCAACTTGTGGGTCACATCCAAAAATGCATTAAATACCTGTTTGGCACTCGTACCCACCAATAAGTAGAGTTATCTCGGACTCTGTTAATGCATCATCCACGTATTGTTTGCCATCTGGTAGCACTACAGTAAACATCTCCCCCTGACCAGAGTACAAGCCCGTTGGTCCATTCAAGACGCTTTTGAAATCGACTTGAGAAACAGCCACTCTCCAAATATACCCCCCTCGAAGCAATGCAGCACGTGATCGTCTTTGTAGGAGCAATGCGCGACATTGGTCGGAATAAGCTCTATAGTCGCGGACGGTAAAGATATGATCATCAGGACGAAAAGGGCGCCGCTCCAAGGGCCTTTTATCAACAAAAGCTGGCAGCAGTGTACTTGATTCCTGGAGGGTGAAAAAAGGTACGCCTCTGCGCAGCAAGTATAACGCAATGTCATTCTCTTGGAAATTGACATGCATACGACAGACAAGTAGAGCGTGGGTGGCAGAGGTAACTGCGAGCTTCCATTTGACCGTGGATCGGTCGTGGAAATTGAACATGAATAATGGGCCATTTGGGCCTAAAATTTCAAGAATGTATTGAAAACGTTCCGTAAACGCAACCGAGGCTCGGTGTTTATAATCGATGTCCCATTCATCTGAAGAGATATCCCCTGTTCCAGATAGCCTGTCGATAAAATCAACAAGAGCGAGAATGCGCGGTCGATTGAATAGTACGGGAGTTGACTCATTCCACGAGAATCCAAGGTATCTCAAAATGTGCTTTTGACGTTGCTCGTTTTTTAGCGGAGGAAACGCCGTAAGAGGAAGGGGAGAAGTATATCCAAAGTAGGTACTGGCTGTCTCCATTATCTCCTCCTCTAATGCATCAAGAGATGGATGGAAGGCGGTGTCACGAGGTTGATGACAGAATGGGAGCCATTCTTCGTTGTCATCAAATGCACCCAGATTTTCTTCCGGACCAGCGGTGGCAATAGATGGGGCCAGGGTTTCCAAATGCACTTCGTCGAAGTCCATAAAGTAGATATCTTCGCCAGGCCTTTCGTCGTCGTCTACGAGTCCATCCGACTCGTCATCTGATCCCAACTCTGAAGAACAATCCCATTCATTGAAATGAGAATCGTATTGAGCCTGTTTGACCGAATAATCGCTCAAGGTGTCCTCGCGCCACTTTTTAGATACCTGCGTGCGAATGTATCCGTCACCCGTAACGTCTTTGATCCAACGAAAAACCTTGGCGCTCTTTGTTGGTGGGTGTCTTTCTCTTGATAGTCGCTTATGTTGTTCAAGAGGTGTTTCTGCCTGCTCAATACGCTGCCGCAAAGATTTTCGCGACAAGAGAAACAGGTTCCATGAAGCTAAGAACCGGTCGTGTTGTGAGCTAGCTAGTGGATGGATAACCCGCACTGTCGCAGCATGCAAAGTTACAATTTCCTGAGGTAAAATGGTGTCCGATGTTTCTGATTCAGGCCGTGACGGACTCCGTGTAAAAGCGGTCGCGCTCATTTGCAGGAGGTACGTGGGAGGAGCCAGTTCCGCAAAGCGGGGATTGCTTGCCTGTTCAGGCCCCCAATGATACCAAACAGGCACATGATATTTACAGAACCATTCCACGGAAGGCTGAAATGAGTCCTGGGCGATGAGATGTAGAAAGGTGCCAGATCGTACCACATTTGGCCTGAAACAAGACACTTCGGAGTTGATCAAAGATTCTATCCATGTCCTCTCGGCGCCCTTCTCAAGCAAGTAGTCGGCCCAACCTTTTTTCGAAAGATGCGGGTAATCACGGAGCTCATGCTCTTTGGTTTCCGCCATTGCAATCAAAAAAGAAAGCAGGCCCATCCAGACGCAAAACCAGTTCCTCGCTTTATGAATGGCTTTCATGGCAGCGCTTTCACCAGGGTGAGATTTCTTGTACCCAAAACCCGATGGGTACATAGGCCGTATTGCCGGTGTGTCGTAATGGACTTGAAGAAGATGCGTGGTCATGGCAAGGTCCAACTCCAGTCTTGACCAACAACTGACCAAATTCGAGGGCATCGCGTATTTAGCACTGTCTGGAAGGCGACGAGGGCGGCGTGGAATTTGCAATAAGGGGTCAAAAGGAGGATTTGATAGATCCGCTTCATGAGGCATAAACGCTATCCATCCCCATTCCCGGGACCACCACCGAGGGTTCAAGTAATTTGCGACGTCGAGTTGCATGGCATTTCTCTTTGAACCAGATTGTGAGCTGACGAGAGGTGGAACGAATGGGTTTTCCGTCGAAATATGAACGGGAGGCTCTTCAATAGTACGAATAGAATTTGGAGAGTATATTAGCCTTCCATTCAGGATCTGGACTCGCCTGAAAGAATTGGTTCAGAATTGATTTCTACATGTCAGCCAGAACAGCGCTGTACGCACATTACTGTCAACAGAAACTTTTCCTGGATGTGTTCTCCTAAGTGTGTAGTGCCCAAATTATACCATAAGCAAAAGCTGGTTCGATACCGAACTAATGCATGCGGTAAGAGCTGAGCGCTGAGGGTAGTAGTAGTTCGAGTCGGAGTTTTGGAATTGGCATTGGCAAGCCGATTTTGATTCTGCGCACGTGATTTCATGGCTCTGACCGTGCTCCGCACGGTAGAAATGTTTTCATACCAGTAAGTAGCCTCTACGGAGTAAAAACACTCATAACGCGTAAATTATACTCATATTTTGCGGGTTCTTCACTTTTCGCCTTGTTTTCCCCGCTTTCGCTGTTGATCGGCCAGGACCCACAACCTTCCTCTAGATCTTATCGCACTAATATATAGTATTCACAGCCCTTTACACCGTAGTTGGATTATGGTATCATTGTACACATAATCATCTCTCGCCCGAGCCATTGCAGAGCGCCCGACTGCTTCAGCAATATACTTCTGATTTACGTCCGTTTCTTGGCCCAGCGCTACACCCGTCGCCTGACCGACGCCCGGACGTGCGCCGGGCAGAGTGTTCTCAACCGGCGAATTCCACTGAGTGCAGGTCTGCAGGCTCCATGCAGGGCACCGCAAGAGGGCTGGAATCTGTCTGTCACGGATCGAGTGCCTAGATGAGGCGTGAATAAACTGATTTTCCACAGCATATATTACCCACGTAGAATCATAGATGTTTCTTCCATTGGGATATACGACAGAATTGCGTCCGTACGGCCCAAACTATTGTCGTGATTCCCTTGACCAGATCGAGGCAGGGGCGTATACTTAAGCAGTCGTAGAATCTCCAAAGGAATAGGCCGCACGAGGTCCTGAGGCTTTGGAGTGGGGCGAGCGGCAGAGGCGGCGACGCAGCAGACTTGGCGCGCAAAAACAGCATGTATATGCGGCCGCACGCAGCGGTGCGGGCGTCCCTGACGCGCGTACAAGTGCAGAAGCCATCAATCAACGTCGAGCTCCTTAGAGCCGGGCCGCAGAATTACAGCGTCTATCCAACTCTACGAAGGGGTTCTGACATGACGACGGCGCACTGCCAGAGGTCCCCCGAAATACCTCATCAGAAAAACAGTAGGGACGAAAAGAAAGTAAACGCACTGTGTGTCACCGAGTACTCTGCGTCCCGGCGTCCCATTCTTCTACCTCCTGAGGACCATTTGCGTCAATCCGCGTACCATTACGGCACCGCAGTAGCACAGGCGGAGGCTCCGACTTCACCTGACAGTATGCAGCGCGGTACGCGCCGCCGCACTTTCCAAAGGAGCATGCGCGCCTCACGTGCAGCGCATAGAAATGCGGATAGCCGAGATGGGCCGTGGGCGCCGTTGAAGGGGCCTTAGCTGACGGAGCGGGAGAGACGCGTGGCGGTGAGTATGGAGGAGGGGAGGAGTCCACGTCGCAGTCGAGGGTGCCGGACGTGTGGGGGCGCGCCTAGGCGCTCGCAGGAGCCGCGTCGGGAGTGGGAGATCTGGAATCGGCAGCGTCAGCCAGCGTCGTTATACAGGTTGACGATGTGTCCGTGATCCTGGCACCTATGCGATTCAAACACGGGCGCATGAGCAGTCGTGAAAAGCGTTAAAAAAGAGGCGCACCAGTGCCGGTGCGCGGTGCAGCGAGTGCGCGCCATACCCATAATTCAGGCCCGCGCGGTGCTTGAAGTCCTGGCGGTCGGCACGGTTGGCGTGGACGGGTGGAGGGCGCGTGTAGCCGGGGGACGGCGCGCGCTTGGTACGCGGCGTAGATGGGTACGGGGACGCGCGATGCGTCGGGGGCGCCGCCGAAATGGACATAGTTGGCATGTACGATGCGGAGTGGAGGGATCAACGGACGGCATATTCCAACTGATCATTCTGCTGAGGGAGTCCAGGTACCGGGCGTGGACGGTCGCGAGAGGCGGGCCCCCGTGCCGGTGCTTGAAGTTCTGGCGGTCGGCGCGGTCTGCGTGGACGGGTGGAGGGCGCGTGCAGCCGGGAGACGGCGCGCTCAGTGCGCGGCGCAGAGGGTTACAGGGGCGTGTGATGCGTCGGGGGTGCCGCCGAAATGCGTATAGCTGACGGAGAGGGAGACGCGGCGGATGGTGCGGAGTGGAGGGCGATACGGATGGAAAATTGTACCAACGACACGGACCATCGCGAGAGGCGGGGCCGAGCAGGGAAAGCTGTGGGTGGCGGCGATGCGGCTGAGCTGAAAGTGCGCCTCACAGTGTGGTTGCGAGCATTGCGGCGAGTGTTACGCTGAGCTATTGCGGTGGCGGCGCTTGCATGTCAGAGTCTCTGAAGAGCGATAGCGCAACGTTTGCTCTCACCGTCTGTGGGCAGCGTAATAGGCCTACGATCTGCCAGTAGCGACGTGCATGAGAGGGAGCTGGAGCGATGGCTTAGCTATGTGCTCGCTTTGGTCGTGGAAGGTTGGTTGCAGGACTCTCTCCCTTTTTCGGCTACATTCACACGACTCTGCCCAATCGGCATTCTCCGCCAGAATGTGCCATCGACTGTGCCGAGTCCTGCCTGACGCATTATACTTATAATTATTTCCAGTCTTACATGCTGTCTGTCAACCTATGCGTGTCTTAATTTCATTGTCCTCCAGCCTTTCGAGCTGGGTGTTGCTGATAATAGGGTAACGGGTTGGACCGGCCGGCGCCATTCGCCGTCGGAGTTTGAAGGTAGTAGTGTACGTTTCCATTACGTTTCCACCCCCGGCCTCGACCTTGCCTCCACCACGCAAAATCGTCGACTATCAATATATCACGCCCCACGTCCTCTGCAATCACACGTACTATAGATCTCCACATGCGACGCATTCTGCCTGCAGCGCCTTCCGCTCCGCGGCCGCGTCGGATTTTACTTGATTCATGGCTATGCCGCGCGCGGGTTACTCCCGCTTCGCACACCTTGCAGTGTCAGAAATGCGAGTGCGAGCGATCATCTGAGCGTGGCTTGCTGCGCTTGGTGTTGCGGTTGCATAGGGAGGCGCGCGAATTTATCGCTAAGTGTACAGTACATTGATAGATCAATATGTATATTTGAGCTTGCGCTTTCATCCCGTCCTTGCGTGGAGGCGCCCTCTGCGTGGGCATCCGATGAGGTACCGACGTTCGTGTTACTCGTAGCGGGTACCGCGCGGCCCGACGCGCGGACGGGTAGGCGGGCGAAGCGCCTGAGCCGCGATGGGACGCTTGAACACGGCGTGGGGAGCGGCGTGGCAGCGGAGGATGCAGGCGTTGGCGCGAGCGTGCGTGCGCTGTGGGGTGGGCGCGTTGGCGAACTTGTGCGCATGCGCGAGGAAGCGGGCGTGCATGACGCAGCCGCCGCTGCTGCCGCCGGGATGCGCGAACGCCGCGCCACGCCAGCGGGGCTTGGGAGCGACGGCGAGGAGTCGAACGCGCGGTCGAATGACGGGCGCTCAACCGAGGAGGAGAGCGAGGTGTCGAATAGCACCGGCGCGTTTGGCGGTATGTGGGGTGGGCGTGTGCGCGGGAAACTTGGGAACTGGGCGGGCGGGTCAGTTATAACTTATCCTTCTCGTACAAGTATGAAGCGGTCTGATCTTTATCGCAGATTATCACGGAAAAAACACTACCGTGACAGCGTCGACCTTGGCAGCTCGTCCGCCTCTGGCGCGCCGCGAAGTAAGGACATTGGGGCTGTGCCGCTCGGACTCGCGATGTCGGATGCATCGTCGCACCAGTCTCAGCCGCAGCCGCAATTGCTTGAGCCTTCGCGCGGGCGCCCGCAGCCAGGCAGGCTGACCATCAGCGGGAATGCCTCTCCAAGTACGCTCAGCCGTCGCCCGTCCGCAGCTTCGCGAGCGCAGTCGCCTACCTTGCCACCGATGGTGTTCTCCCTGTGAGTTCTTTCTCTCTGATTTTACCAATGTATGCTACCCGTCAATATGTCTTCCCTTACTGAAACATTTATGGTAGGGACATCGACCGGGAGATGGATGACGACGACCTGCTCAGTAGTGGGCAGGTGTCGCCGCTGAGTGCGTCTCATTGCCCCTTRTACTGTGTGCTCTGTATTGACAACGCGCAGGCGACGGTCGCCCGAATCTATTCAGCATGGCCGGCGACCCCGCYGCGTCGCTCGCGGCGTCGAGTGCGCGCCTCGCCGCGCTATCGGCGCGCGGCATCGGGCACGCGCGGCGCCCGCACCACCGCGCTGTGCAGTCCGCGCGCGTCGCGAGCTGGGCGGGGTCGCGCCCTCGTGCACGCACGCCAGACGATGGTGACGGCGGCGTGCGCTCACCTGTGACTGACGAAGACGGCGAGAGCGATGTGCCTGCGCGCCCGCGCCGTGAGAAGGCGCGCTTCCACAGCCTGCTGAGCGTGGTCGATCCCGCGGGCGTGCGTGGGGAGGCGGTGCTTGCGAGCGAGGAGAGCGATGAGGAGGAGGACGAGGCTGTGCGGGACGAGGGGTACATCTCGGATGACGAGGGCGCGGCGGCACGGCAGCGGCGGGGCGGATTCGATCCGCGGCGGTAAGTGCTGGTAGTTTATATATGCGTGGCTTGGTTGACAATATGGGGCAACAGRCGCCGCAGCTTTCATGACCTCGACACGTTTCGCGATACAGAAGTGCTTACGCCGGAGCGTATGGCGCTTGATGTCGAGCTCTGTGGCGAGCTGCTAACGGCTTGGCGGCGCGGGGAGCATCTGCGTAACGTTATGGCCTGCGTTCGTGTAAGCGGCTTCCCTTAGAAATCTCRCTCATGCTGACCGCCTGCAGCTCTTCAGTGCCTCTCTCGCACGGACGAACACAGGCCTACGCGCTCACCATGACGCGCATACGGACGCCGTGCGCGCGGTCGAGCGGCGCGCGCGCGTACTCGCCGCGCTCGACACCGCGCACGCTTCGGCCGACAAGCTCGCGCAGGCGACGCACACGCTGCGCTACGAGTCGGAGCAATTCCGTGCGGATGACCTCTGGGCTGCCGCGCGCGCCCCGCGGCGCACAGTCCTCGCTCTTCGCGAGCGTGTGCTTGGTGCGGGCGGGCGCCGCCTCGCGCCGGGGGTGCACGGCGCGCACGGGCCGTTCAACCGCCTGCAGCGCGGGCTCGACGGGCGCACTCGCCTTGTGGACCACCTCGGGCGCAGCGAGAGCRAGGCGGAGGAGGAGGAGGCGCTCGCGGCGCTCGSGGCGTACCTCGACGGCCCSGCGAGCGCGGTGGAGGTAGAGACGGGTGCARTGCCGCTYGAGGAGGAGGGCGCGGTCGTTGCGCACCCAGGCATCAAGCCGATGTGGCTGCTCAGGTTCTTCACGAGCTGGGGCGCGCGGTGGAGCGCGGCGGCGAGTGCCCCGCCAGCACCGGCACCCTCGTCGGAGAAGACGTCGCCGGTGGTCCCGCAGGGCGCACCGACTGGTGCCAGCACCAGCACACTGGTGGAGGTGGAAAAGATATCTCGGCCCGCATCGCATTAGAGTTCCCTTTGTATATGACGGTGCTTAAAGCACCCTAAACTCGTCCATTAACAACAGCTTATATGACACTAGCTATGCAAAGTAAATACAGCGATACCATGTACCTCAATAAATATATTACCGATAGATGTTGCGGGTGCACGCAACGTGTGCTTTTGGGGCCTACTTGCGAACGACCTTGCCCTGTTGCTTGCGGAGAGCGCGTTTGCGCTCTTTCTCAATTTCCTATGAAGATAGTTAGACACTGGCGATGATACACCGGGTAAGAAAGGGTACCTTTTTCTGGTCGGCCGCGCTCAGTTTGGAGATGCGTTCCTCCTCCGCCTTGCGCTTGGCTGCAGCCTTGGCGTCCTGTGCCTGCAACGAAGTCAGTCAACAACTGCCCCGGYGCGCACRGTAGGGGCGARTACAYACCTCCTCCTTCTGCTCCTTTTCRGCCTCAACCTTGAGCGTGCGGTCGACCTCCTCGCGGCCCTTCCTGAGCTTGGCCTTGGTCTCCGGGCGCAGGSTRATCTTGCCGAGCGCGTCRACGAGCTGGAAGAGCGCAGTGACGAGCGGGGTGACATCCGCGATGTGTGCGGCCGGCGGCGCGCGCAAGCTCAGAATGACGTGCTTCTCGCGCTCTTCGGGMGCGAGCGGCGCCGAGGGGCAGATGCGMGGCTGGTCGGTRATCTGCGGGGCRTCAGCCAGGGGTMGTGTGCGCGGATGTARGATAGACAAACGGAGAGGGTCCGGAAGTAGGGCTGGATCTTGGGGTCAGAGAGGATGCTGGAGAGCGAGAGGCCGTTGAGCGGCTTGAAGAGGTTTTCAGTGATGTCCGCGAATTCTAGGGGTTATGGTCAGCGCGACGCGCAAAAGAAATAAATTTTCGCCAGTACCTGACATGACCACGAGCGAGGAAGGCAGCGCTGGGTTTTCTGAGGTCCTAGGGAAGGTCTGAGAGAAATTAGCTGGGATCTGCGCCAGAGAGGGGCCGGCGCACCAAGTCCCAGCGGTTGTCGGTGATGGACGGGAGTTCATCCTTTGCGGCGACGGCCCAGACAAAACCTTCGTGCAACGCATTCGGCGCGAGCTTAAAGTCGAGCTGGATATCGTCCGTGGGGCGGTAGTGTAGGTCGATGAGGGTCCTCCCAGTCTGGAATAACCATTGGAGAAGGTCGTGACGTGGCCGGAGGGTGAAGATCGTGTGCAGGGAGGCGATGTTGCGGCGGCCGGTGGAGTAGTTAAAGAAGTCGCTGTAGCCGTCCTGGATGAGGCCTCCCTTGGCCTGCGGGCTGGAGAACTGCTGCTGATAGAGCGGGAGGTGGGCGGAGAGCCTAGGGCGCGTGAGCAGGTGAAACGCGCGCACGACGCGCTGGAACGCACCAGGACTTGGCCTTTCGGGTGTTCACGGAGGAACCCCAGTACCAGAATGCGACGTACGAGAGCACGAGAAGGACGAGATACGCCTCGGTCTGGAGAACTGTCACAGAGTTAGTTTGGCTTCGTCAGTGGCGCCAGCGAAGACATACCGGCGGGCCTGAAGACGAATATGCGCCACTGGGCGGCGTAACACATTGGTGGTCCTCCGTCTCCTGTGTGTACCCGGGCAGCAGCGGCTCTACATTGCACCATAGGATGATCAGGATTCAGCACTACGTCTGTTCGCAGACCGGAAGCGCAACGCACCAGGCACCTTCAATAAACAGGCTTTTATGGCTAGAGCAGTCGCGTTGGCTGCCCTTGTGCCGCCGCCAGTGGAATTCGATGTCTACGTTGACGGTCGAGCCCGAGTGTGTACACGTCGTGCAGGCGGTGCACCATGCTGTCCAGCGCCGTTGGCACGTCGATCCATGCCACCGCAGTCTCAGAGCATCTGCACGCGCCCGTCAGCCAGCAGCAGTTAGTAGTCCAAATCACGGCGCAGGCTGAGCACGCACCAGGATAGCAGCTGGTGGCCCATCGACTTGCTCATATCAGTGCCAGGGTAAGAAAGGGTAAATGGTATTTTTGTAGTGCATGGACTTGTCTTCGCGCTTTGCAGCAGGGCATGAGAAGGGCAATGTGTACATAATACATAGTGGTCTTTTGGGATCTGCATGCGGAGACTCAAGAGGTCAAGGAGAGGTGTAGAGTGATAGCCGTAGGTGATATTCCATGATGGCGTGGCTGACGACTCTCATGGATGGCTGAAGCGGTCAGGACTCAGAAGTTCAAGTTAGAATTTAGAAACCACTGAAGAGCGCTAAGTGGGCCCACATTCATACGTGACAATCAGACTAATTTCAAATTTATGTTCAAGTTATGTTTAAAAGTTATCCCAGTTGGGATTAAAGTATATGTAGATTATAGTAACGACTTGTGCTACAGAATAAGTAATTCAGAGGATGCACTTCAACTTCCCGCCTACTCTGGGTGATATGTATGATATAGTTCCATGCCTTCTTCAAGTTCATCCGGGTCATGCTCGTGTTCTCCGTCATCGGAGCTCGACCCATCCTCATCCGAGTCACCGGATGCGCTCGCATCTGAATCTGATGCTGCTTTACTGTCAGCGGCATCAACGTCGCCCGCATCCTCTGGCTCCGCGGCCTGCGTGACTGGCAGGTGCTCGTCGCCCACGCCGCTTGTATCCTCCGACTCCGTGGCCTGCGCTGGCAGTTCACCCGTATCCTCAGACTCCGCGGCCTGCACTAGCAGCTGCTCGTTGCCCAGGTCGCCCGCACTCTCCGGCTCTGTGGCCTGCATTGGCAGGTGCTCATCGCCTCCGTTCTGTTTCTCGTTTTCGTCTGCACTGATAGAAACGGCAAAAGCTTGAGTTGAACTGCCAGATAGACCCTGTTCTTCCAAACTGCTGTCAGCCTCATTTGAAGTCGAGGACATCGTTGACTGTTGCTGGGAATAAACATCCCGACCATGAGAGTAGGTGTGGCCAACACCCAGGCCCCAATGATATCGCATAGCCATATCACGATCAACAAAGCTGCGATAACTTCAGCAAAGAAAAAATATTTGGCTATAATTTATCGTACCGATTAACGTAGTAGCTGTTCCAGTCACCATCACTCCTTGCCGTCAGTATATGGCCGCCTTTATTTGAGTCCTTCTTCCCGAATGAAAAGGCTGGAATCAGATGGCAGCTCCTGAGAACGAGGGAGGGGTCTAGAAAACCATAAGCATCGTCGTCGGTTGTTGGCGGAAAGGATAGTAGGTCGAGACGCAATGATTCCCAACTTGCGGACAAAACTCCGCGTGATGCTCGGGTCTTGTCAAATTGAAACCAGCGCACATGTAAGAATTCAAAACGTATTGGCTCATACCCCTTCATGCCTGGACCAATATAGACAACGTTGACATGATATATTGCGATTACGCGACCATAGAGGAAGGGGTGGTGTGCAGCTGTATCCAAAGAATTTGGTTTGCAAGAGTTGAAATCAGCGAGCAGCATGATATTGCAATGCGATGTTCTAGGGTTTATGATGTCTTCTGACCGGCGCACATCGTACGTTGTGTGGTAGAAGCGCGCTAGTTTGTGATTAAAAACACGGTTATCCTTGATTATGATGGTGTTCTGTGCTGTCTCCGCGAGGGTAGGACCGCCAAATTCAAAGCTGGGGGTGTCTACTTCAAGCTGTGCAAGAATTCTAGGGAAAAGATGCTCCTTCAAGCGCTGTGCAAAATCCTGGGCGTAGATCCATTTTCAGTCAAGTTGGTTCAGACTAGCTCATACCATGCAGCGAAATACCTTTGTAGCAAGACTGCCTGATTCTCTAGCAAGAGACCCTAAGTCAAGAGCGTGGTTCTGCGTTTTTCCAACATGGTAATCTGAGGACATCAACTCCGGCCCTTTCTCGTGCACGAGCGTCTTGTCATTGCTGGTGTGGTCGTCAAGCTTTTGCCGAATTCGTCGAATACGAGCTTGGCGTCGCTCAATGCGGCTTAGTTGTGCTTCAAAATCTTTGCGACTTGTGCGAAGATAGCGTGATTTTGGAGAGCGGTGCTCCAACTCCATCTAATAATGCTTGAGTGCCAGATAAGAATTGAGAAACAGCGACTTACTGCCTCTGTTGAGTAGGAATCAACAGTCCCATTTCGTCTGATCATTTCTACGTAGTCTCCGAGGGAGTGATCTTTGTAAGTATTGAGGTTGAGCGTCTTGCTGTGCTTTCCGCCGGAGGGGTTCAACGGAATTTGAGTTGATGAAGAGGCAGTTGGTGAGGTGGTTTTCTTTGATGACTTTCGCACCCGCGCTGCTACTTCACGATCTAGCTCTTTTGTGTCGAAGGCCTTACATGTTGTGTCCCGAAAATTCCTCAATAACCCACCGAGCCGTATTGTGACTGATTCTAAGACTTTAAGAGATAGTTCGGTGTGTTGTCGAAGCTTGGCCACGGCATGCCAGTGGGCTAGTGTAAACAAAACATCCAATAGGTCGCTATTATGTGGCTCTGGCAAAAGACCCTCGAAGACTGGTATGCAGCACTTGAAAGGAAGAATTCAGTGAATTTCAGGCGAGCGGTGAGTTGTACTAACTTGTAAAAGATTCTCGTAATCTCTTGCCCCTAGCTTTTTCAGCGCAGATACATTGTTTGTGAATCTTCGTACGGAGTCACGTCCAAAGGTCGGAACGGCGCGAAACCTAATTGGAAAGATGTAGCCGGTATATTTTCGTCAATGAAGTCAGCTTACCTGCTGTCCAGCTTGTTTGTAGCGCCGTCGATGCTTTGTAATATTCGAAGTAGGTGAATGAAAAATTTCTTCCAGACGCCGATTTCGAATTCATGCATGAAGTCGACAAGAAAGACTGAGAAAAGGTTGAATCCAAAGCCAGAAAGCTGTGCAGAGAATGCATTCTGTCAAATAAAATCAGCCTTAGTTGAATGAGTACGAGTTGGAAGAGTGTGAGAACCTCAATCGGCACCAAAGATTCTGGTTTGAGCAGGTGATCAACGAAGTTGCTGTCAACTGTACGGTTTTGTTTGTAGATTATGTCGCGAGCACTTGAGATCCTGGCCCTGTATTGTAAATTATCTGTCCTAGCAAGAGTTACTCGTTGGCGTTGATCAAGTTTGGTTCCCAGTTGATCGGTACTGGTCTTTGGTACAAGGCATCGAGGGCATGGGCAGCTTCCCATGTTGCGAATACTACTGAGAAGAACTCTGCGCAACTTCATGTCAGGGATACTCATAAATTATAGTGGCGGCAAACATACTTTTCAGGGTAATCCGCCGAGTAAGCGAATATTCGGAGATATAATCGTCGCTTTTTGCCGTCACAGCACTCGATCACGATGCCGTGCTCATACGCTTCCAAAAAGTCGTCATCGAGCAATTCTTTCCACTGAGCGTGAATGTACTCTCTTTGTATGTGTGTCATAAAGGCATCACTGGGGCCTTTCCCGCTTGAATGGGATGCCATGAAGTCTTTGAATTCTGGTGGCACCTGTAAGTTCAAGATATAATTGAGCTTCATGTAAACAACGAGATAGCCCTGGAATAAATTTACCTTTTGAAAATATGCGATATGGTTACAGAGTTTACAGTTTGGCTTACATCGGCGATACTTCGACTCGTTCCCGAAGTACATATAACAAGGCCACAGAGACGCACTCCCAAAGGAAGTAAGATGGGTACTATCTGATCCAAACATGAGGCCAATCAACACCCGTGGCAGTGTACATCCAGGTACCCCATTTGCTGTTTGAATTTCTTCCTGTGCTTCCAAGAATACAGGTGATGTGTAGAGCTCCCCGTATACTCTGATAGACTCCGTTTTTAACATGTCTTGCCGCCGCCATCTCAGTTCATACGGCTCTAGATGAAAGTGTTTGAAATCATGTGAATTTGCCATCTTCTCTTTCAAAATAGAAACGATACTGCGGTGGCGGAATGGGGGAAATGTGTATTCACCGACGCCTGGATTTGGTGTGTTTCGGTGAAAAGGAATGGGCAGCGTTATCGCAGTTTCGGTCCACCCAGCGTCTAGTTGATCAAACCAAAGATCCGCAGACTCAGAAGACGCTCCAAGGTTGTCATTGAGTGAGTCCCACGAAATATCCCTGATGTCGGCTGGGTCGAAAGTCTCGTTGCAGATAATCTCCATCAATTTCTTGAAAGATTCCTTTGTTTTTTGGGTGCCTCCGTTCCAGTACCATTCGCCAAGTAAAAATGCGTTCTTGTTTGGGTATGGTTGAAAAAGAGAATCAGACCAAGGGAGAGCATTTTGATCATTAGATCCTGAATCTGATATGTCAGAGAGTTGGGTTTCTGCGTCGGGGTCATGGGAGGGGAAATCGACAGCGTGGTATTGTCGAAAAAGGCCAACAGCGTTACGCTGAGACATCATTAACTTCCGAATCGGGCACGCAAGTGCCGCTTGAGAGGCTAGAATAGAGCTAGAGTCATCGTGCACCTGCATTGGCACTGTAAGAGGCAGACTCCGCAGTAGCGCTGGCTGTTCGTTAACGAAACGTAGCGGTCGTCTACTCTCTCGACGAGGTCGCCTCTCCGCAATAGAACGAGGGTCATCGGCTGCCGACTGTCCCACCTGAGCAACAGGGGAAGCCGATTCAATCTGAATCTGAGTTGGATAATGAAATTCAGAAAAAGGTTTCTGTCGAAAAAACATTCTGATCCCCTCACCTCGTTAGAAGGCCCTATCGCCTTTAAATTGGACTCCAGGAGTGGTGGCTCAGGAGGGGGAGGTTCGTTGAAGCGAGCTTTCTTTCTTCTGTAATTTTCCTTTGCTAAATCTAATGCGTTGGCCATCCTCTTTTTCTGAGGTCGACAGCTACGCGTGTGGACAGTATATGCATTTGATTGTGCAAATTTTCGGCCGCAGGCCAAGCATTGTGGACTTGAACTCGAGTCCTGAGAGGCATCGAAGGCGTCGTCGGCATACCAGATGAATTCATCCATTGAAATATAGCACCCTAGGGCGCACCGGTCCAAAGTTGGCGATATTATGGTCTCAGTTACGCAGACTGCAGATGGATGAGCGTCGTAAGAGGAATTGCCGTTTTTTCAGCTGTAATATTCTTAGTTCTCGGTACTGGAGCAACAGCAGGCTCCGAGTCCGAGGCCGAAGCGCAGGCTTTCGCCAGTCAGTTGCGGGGGTTGCGACGGAGCGGTCTCCTGCAGTGCTATCATGCTGCGGCCGCAGTGCCAGTGGGAGTTCGAAATTTCAAGCCAGTCTTTCATAGCCTTCAGGGATGATGGAGAATAGAAATGAGCCCCTGCT
Source organism: Hypholoma sublateritium FD-334 SS-4 (assembly GCA_000827495.1). Lineage (NCBI taxonomy): Eukaryota > Fungi > Basidiomycota > Agaricomycetes > Agaricales > Strophariaceae > Hypholoma > Hypholoma sublateritium. The sequence continues at coordinate 16,258 of KN817521.1, read as the reverse complement.
CCTCTCCGAGTCCGAAGAGAGGGGAGGGAGCACTTCTTTGGTCTTGAGGTTCATCGTTTCTTTACGCTTCAAATTCCCGCATCAACAGGGAAAGATGCACCTTCAGAGGTATACGATGCTTTAGAACGTCCGCACGGCTACTAAACTCCTTTCAGGGCTGCTGGCACTGAATTTTGGTTATTGATTCTTCATATGTATTTATATATCTTACAAGGTCACCTTGTGCGGCAAAGGTCTGTTATCTGTAATTTTACAACGGGTAATTACTACGTGGGACTACATGGGTGAGTACTGCATGATATCTGGGTCCGCGGATTCGCGGGGGGGGGGGGCATTGTGGTATCCTTGAATCCAGGAGGGGAGCGGCAGCGTTAAATAGCGCCCGCACATGCTGCGCAACCATCAAAGCTCTTGCAGGTGTCGGACCAGCAGTGTTGGGTGCTGGAGGTGCGCTGCGGTGGATGACGGCGCCCTGGTGCTGGGGGTTGTAGAGGCGGGGAATGACGCCGGCGCGACCTTCGATGCATACACAATCGCCCAGGAGGCATCGCGGCTGATGGGCCTAGGAGGGACGAGTGGTGTGCAGCCGTGGAGCGGTGAGGTTGGGCGCTAGGGGGGGAGCATGCAGCTCGCGCAAGTGCGGTCGAGCTGACCAGAGAGGAACGGACCCCGCACGGGCAGGCGCGGAGCAGGCGGGAATCAGCGTCAGCGCGACGATCAACGCTGGCGGCGGCGCTTGAGCAGCGGCGCAGGACGCCGGGACGCACGGGCTACCCGCGCAAACTGCGCCTGTGTGGAGGCCGTACCGGCGTCGTCGAATGCTGGAAGCGCGCAAAAATGGACAACGGCACACGCACGAGCGTCGCGCACGCGCCAGGGACGCCGGTTTTGTTTACGTGGGCGGGACGGCGGGCCGGCGTCCAAAAAATTGCGCCTGTGGATTTGGAACTTGAATCTGAGCGGCGGTTGGGTTGGCCGAGCCACGAAGCACAAACTTCGCAGCTGTTGTTTCGCGTTCGGTGAGCGCAGGAAAGGCGGAAGGGTGGACAGAGCAGCGACGGCGCGGTACGTGGGCTATGACTCGGAAGCATGTTTCGCATCTGGTGCGTGGTGGTGGTGGTGGTGGGGGGGCTGAACGGCGGCTGACGAACTGTGAATCGTGCATTTCCTGGCTGTCGCACACCGGATTATAAGAGCGGCGGCCAGGGCAGCTGAGGCGCAAAACGCGAGGTTTAAATCTGACGTGAAGGGTCTGGAACACGCTGCAGCGGCGGTGCGAGCTTCGCAGCTTGTGTTTCATGTTCGGGGGACGGCGAAGTGGCGGTGACGGGCTCCGGCAAGGGGGGCAGGTTTAGAGGTCTGGAGGGGCAGAATTACAAGAAATCTCACCCGGGCGAGCATTGTGGCTGGCACAAGCACCGAAGGGGCGTAAGTAGGTGTTCAAGGGCGGTGCGGCGAAGAATGAAGGCTACGAGCATTGGAGGCTCTTGAAGGCGCCTCGGTGGCATTATTATCTGTTGCTTGCGCGTCGCAGCGGATAACGGCACTCCGGCGAGCACTACGGCTCCAGCAGGAGGCGGTGTGGGGTTCAAGTGCTGCGCGGTAGTGGATAGCGGCGCTCGCGCGAGCTATGCGATAGCCATGGCAGCCTCGTCGTCGACGCAAGCCGCAAGCTGGGTTGTCTTTTGAGCAGCAGCGAGGGCATCCGGAGAGCCGCTGAAGTGATGATGCGGGTCCTGGTGGAGTCACGACAGTGGCGCGCAAGTGGCCATCGGAGTGTATCTGCGGCGGAGTAGCCTCCGGAGGACGGATGTCGTTGTCGATTGGAGGTAGTAGCGGTCATGCGGGGAGACGGCGACCTTCCGATGGGATCAGCGGGGAGGGGGAGGGGTGACGCAGTGCTTACTCTGTACTGCTCGCCTCTTTGCTCGCTCCTCGTTACCAAGCGCCGCCTTTGCTGTGCCCGTCGTTCATCTGGTCGTAGTCGTGTCTTGAAAGGTTGAAGCTGCGTCGTCGTTGTCGTGGCGTATGTGTGAGCGTGGGTGACAGCCACTACATTCCCAAGCGCCGGCTGACTCCCGGTGATATCCGGATTAGAACGGCCGCTCGCAGCCGCCAATACTACGTCGATGCCGCCGTTTTCGACCTCGAGGTGCAGGTTCTTCGCGCGCGGCCGGCGCGCGGGCGCGTCCTTCGGGCGCATGCCAAGGAAGAGGTCGGCGACGAGCGTGGAGGGCATCTCCAGTGTCTTGAGCAGCGCGGGCGCGATGTGCAGGCTCTGGTCGATCGTGACCGTGCCAGTGATCGAGGACGAGACCGTGACGGCCGTCTGGCGGAAGAGGTCCGTCTTCTTCACACGGTGCTGCGCTGCGCGAGATGTGACTGCAATTGGGTACAGCTAGCGGCGCCATGTGCGCCAGACAAGCCATATACAAAGCAGGGGCTATAATTGCAGGGAAAAGATAAATCGTCATCTGTTGATGGCGAGGTTTTCGGTAGGAAACCGCAGGTTTCTGCGGTTTCCGGACTCGAAACTGCCAGGCCGGGCCTGTCTGAAGTCCCAACGAGTGCGCTCCCAAAAAAGGTAGGAGCCAAACGCACGAGTGGGACTTGAGTGGGACTCCCCAAAACTAGGAGGTGAAGATGTTACCCATGAGAACACCTATGTTCAGGATATGGTAATGAATAGACACTATGAATGCCATAAACTATGTGTATTATGGGGGTGTGAACAGACCCAGAGTCAATGCAGCTGGTAGTGATGCACTGTGCACACCAAATTGTGTTGGTATGGTGGAGCGGCGCATGGGCGGAGATCCAGTTTGGCATAACACAATGCAGAGAACAAGGAGCAGCGAGGACGAGGTGCGAGTAAGATAAACATGGACAAGGCGCGACGGTAACTAGAGACAAGGAGTGCAGATCACGAACGAGCACGATGAGGACCAAGGGCGACGCTCATGGGCGACGAGAGGTAAGGAGCGAGAACGAGGACACCAGGCATTCACGAAAAGTCATGACAAAGATCGAGGGCGAAGCGCGTGCGCGACGAGAGACGAGGAACGAGGACCGAGAATGAGGACGACGCGCATGGGCGACAAGGAGTGACAAGGGGAAAGCACGACGCGCGTGGGCGACGAAAAACGAGATAAAGGCAATGCGCGTGGGCAAAGAGTTACGCCGAGGAGCGAGGATGACGCGCGTGGGCAACAAGGGACGAGGACAAGGTGCGAGGATGAGACTGAGGCACATGGGCGACGGCGAAGGACCCAAGAGGGCCGAGGAGCAATGCAGTGGAGCCACGCGTGGGTGGATATCCAGTGCAGCATATAGCAGAGGCTCACGCCGAGACGCTGATTGTCGACGCAGCGGAAGGTTGTGGCTAGTGCGCCGGGCACTAGGTAGTGGTACTCACCGACGCGCGTACCGGCCTAGCAACCTGGCAGCACGGGTTCTGAGTGCCGTCGATGGCCATTAATTGTGCGCAGAACATAGTTCTTCCCACCTACTAGCACAATGATACCCACCTCATCGCCCAATGACACGGGCGAAGTTTTTTCAGTGCGGAGATGGAGAAAGCAATATCCGATGGAAGGACCTGAAATTTTTGAAGTGAGTTACAAGGAGGTGAAAAGAATGATAAAAATGCTTTTGGATTTGCTCGAGTACGAATCCACGGAGAGGAAAGACGTCAGAGCAAATTTCCCCCTCAGCCCTTTGCGTGGTTGACGGATTGTTCCGGCGCTGCTCAGGTGGGACTCGCTCGTCAACGGCGGTACGGGAACGTGTACCCGTTCGCGATCGTCGTGGCGTCGTCGTCCTGTCGGCTGTCCGTGCCACTGAGGTCCTCCACGGAGTGCGGCGACGGGAGCGGGGTGTCGGATACGTCTTCCACGCACGAGTGCATCGACTGCGAGCCCTGGTCGGAGGAGGAGGAGGAGGAGTCCTGCTCCTGTGCCACTGCCGCAGGCTGGACAAGGGGCACAGGTGAGTGCCCGTCCCTTTGTGTCGTGTAGTATGGCGGCGCGGCGCTGGCCATGCTCTCGCCGCTGACCGAGGCACGGCGGCCTCCCCACGCTGTTGGATGGTTCTTGTCGAGGGACGGGAAGAGAAGAACTGGACGCCAGGAACAACCACGAGCTATCTAGAAAGTTCTGCATGCTGGCTGCTGTGATTCAAAGGAAATCGATGCTGTCGGGCTCCTGTAACGCCTGCTTTATTGATAGCCATCGCTAAGATTAACGGTCCAACGGCAAGGTCAATGAAAGGAGTCTAGAACTCATTTACGCCCTACAGCTAGAAGTAGGGCGCATTAGAAATGGTGGATAGGAGGGTGATTGCCAGGCTGCCAGTGCGTGCAAAGTGCGTGATGTGGTTATGATCATGTGGTTTGGAAATTGGGATCAATTTGGAATTTTGGATAGTCCTTCGTTTTCGATGAAATGACTTTGTTACTACTCGACTCGGACAGGAATATAGGCTTCTTACCGTGACTAGTGGGCGGAGCATCATCGCGAGGCGGGGCACCATGCATGGACATTACTTGTCATTTGCTTTTTGAATATATTTTCGTCATGAATCGCATCTAAGTTGCATCTTGGGTGCAGGCAAAACGGATCAAACATAGGCGGACTGCTGAATGCGTCGCGCTTGCAAATCCGAAGCCTCAAACTTGGCGAGTAGGTCAGCTGTCACGGTGATGAAGTTCTACCGTTCTAAAGCATTGGCTTTCAAAATTTCAACCAAACCATTCAGTTCGAACAAAGAACCTGAAGTGTATTCTGATATACCTGACTTCGCTAAACATATACATTGAGATCTATTTGGGAATCAAAGCCTTCATGTTCGCCAGTCTTTGCGCCCTCTGCATAGCCACCGCATATAGCAGTGGGAATCGCGGGGTTTCGCCGCCGTCAGTGCTCAAGCACTCTGACTCGCGCAGCCGGCACGTTTTCGAAAACTCCTGGAGCGCTACCCTGACGGAAGAGAATGGGCCATGCGCGACGTGGCTGGGAGCCGCCAGAAGTGGGTTTGTCGGCGTACTAGGGGACGTAGAGCCTGGCCCGGCCAAGGGGCCCGGGCTGAGGCTGGCAGGTGAGCCTGAGGCGGACGGGCTTGCCCCTGCAGGTGGTGCAGGTTTTTCGCGGTTCAGATACCCCATCGATACCAGGTTGACGACCGACCTCTGTTTGCGGAGATTTGGCGAAGGACTATGGGAACCTTCTGGGGCGAGGCTGCCCGCGGGGAGGGGTACGGCCTCGGACGGGAAATCCGGCTCGGCTATCCCGGACTCTACCTTCCCAAAATATCGTAGAGTATCGGCGTGCAGCTCCCACATCTCCAGAAAAATGGGGGAAAATTCCCCATTAGCGCCTCTAATACTGAAATCAGGGTCGATAACAGGGTGAATTTGACCAGCGAGGACCCCTGTTCTAATAGCATGAAGGTAGAACAGGATCTAAAAATTATGGCGTGAATTTCTTAGTACTAGGAGCGAGTCGTGCAGGATTACTCACGACCGTGCTTGCTAGGCTGAAAACCTCCACCGCCAAAGTTAAGTGGTGATTGCGTTTTGAGTAGCCGTGGGCTACGGTGTCGTAGGATACGATATTGAAGACACTATCGGTAAGCATTCGCACCCCGGAGCAACAGTACAGGCGTATCCGGGCAGGAGCGACGACGGCATACTCACGGCGCATGAGCGTGTTCAGCTTCTTCTTCATTGTACCTAGGGCGAAGAGATCGTCGACCAGTGGGTTGAATGCAAGTTGTTCGAGCTCCGGCAGTAGCAGCCACTGGTACTCGAAAGGTTTCGGGAAGCAGATGGTGCAGATATCGTAGGATCCGACGATCCCTATCACATCCAGTTCTATCTGCTTGGATATCGCGGCAATGGCTTGGAGAATCTGGTACACGTAGTAAGCATCCAATCGTTACTTCCGTTGAAAGGGTCACTCACGAAATCCTTGACCAGATTAAAGATGAACAGTCCGCCTTCGTCGGCCACAATGTCCGCCATGGTAGCGAACGTGCATACGCGGGTGTCTAACACATTGACTCTGCCGATGAGACGGCTGAACACTTCCGAAGAGCAGATGTCCCCGTACAGCTCGACGAGGGGTTTCACGCTGGCGCCGATTCCGACTAACACCTGCTCAGCGTGCTCACAAGCAGACTTCGTCGAAAACTCTGCGGAGAGCAGTTTGGTCGACACAGATTCCAGGACAATGTCAAGGAGTAAATATATATATGCCCAAACTTGCTTTATGGTGACCGTGTCGTAGGCATTGTTGGGCGCGAAAAAGGAGAATTTAGTCGCAAAGATCGGGCGATAGGTGACCACCTCCCTATAACCGACGATCGTAGTCATGATGTCAGGAACTTGGCGCCAGTCCCTATGTAGTTCATACACGTTGCGGATGGTGCTCCCGGGCCCCGACTTCCAGATTTGTTCTCCCTAAGTAGTTGGACATCCAAGATTAGCGTATGTTCGCAGCATAAGAGTAGAATTAATCACTTCGTTGAATATTTCAGAGATAGAATACGGATGTGGGGCTTTGGGATGGTGCTCTGTTGGATAGACCTTCATATATTCGTAAGAAGAGTCTCTCTCGAAGTCAAACGTCGAGTTCTGTTCAAGGTAAATTCTATCGACGCAATATTGGGCACCGACATCGGGATCCTTATTCGGTGAGGAATTGTCATTAAGAGGAGGGAGATGGTAGGGGTAGACGAGCATCTTTCGAGTGGCCATTGAAGTTGCGGTGAGTGAAGCTAAATTTTTGAAGTTTCAGTGATTTCTTTTGTAGCGTCCGAGTCGCTGGAAGGCCTTTCCTTATCTTTTCATCTTACGGCGAGCAATAAGCCATGGACCGCTATTCTTGGGCGATTGGGATCTCGACGTACTTCCACTGTCAGACACTCGTCGGATACGGCTGCTTTGCGGCCTGAACACAGACCCAGTGTGAGTTTTCAGCGGACGCCACAGTACACGCCCCGTCGAAGCGAATCCAATCCAATTACTCCGATATCACAATGCCATAAAAAAGTGAGTCATTCACCGCGGGCTGAGGGCTTCTATGACACAGCTGGCCCAAGAGACGGTGGAGGGGTGTACTTACTGCCACAAGCAATCGAGACACGCTCGAAACTAGTGTGCATTGGGCCGTGACACCGTGTTGGAAGCGACTTCATGAGACAGGTTGGCAGGTTGCTGGCATTGAGAACCAAGATCGTTTGAGAGAGCAGTAACCCTTGAGCAGCCCGGGTCGTAATCAAGACAGTGAGAGTAATCTATAAGTTCATCTTTGCCAGCTGATTCAGATTTCAAATCCAGGGACGTGACTGGCCCGGGAAGACTGCGGGCCGACTATGATGGCTGCGTATGGCACCGTGGCTACATATGTCACCGCTCCACAAAATTAGTTATCAGTGCGAGGCTGCTCAAATAGAATTATCGCGCCCATCGGGACGAATTAGTAGAAAGGAAATATCGCTACTACTGCACTGGTCGAGCTACTTACACCACAAGCGCCATCTCGTAAATTAATGGAAAATTAAAGAAAATTATTTTGTGTAGCGGCGCTACGCGAGCCAGCATGTTGATGCGAAAATAGCTACGATAAGTAAGTATCATCTATGTACAATCTGAATTCGGAAGCGCAGTAGGCCACGGTGTCGTTTTTATTTATAACTATTTAACGGACACACTTTTGTACGTCCATGATATTTTCACCCTTGGGCCACGAACTTGAGGGTTCTTTAGATCTATGAAAAGGAGAAATAGAATCGTAATCATGGAAATTAAGGCGTAATAGGTGCTCTGCTTAGACGAAGCTTCTGGATTGATTGCCTACCATTGGCTGCTGTCACGATGCTTGTATTTATATTTATGTATGTAGTACAATCACAAATATTATAAATATGTTACTTACAACGTCCGACAGACAGATACATAGAACACGGGATAAAATACGACATCTATACTATAGGTACTTCAGCGATAGCTTTTGAAATACAATATATAATTAGGTACCCGATTGAGGTTACCTCCACTGAAAGCCCAGATGGTCTGTCACGAACGTACTGGCTTCTTGTCGAAGATATCTTGTTTCATTGAGGATTGGCTGCATTTGGCAGAGGAAGGGTCGATTGCGTTGTGAGAAAGAGGGCTGCCCATGTCGGGAGCTTGTTTGATGACGGAGAAGTGCAGGGAAGTCGAGTAAACTGCGCTGGTTTTGCGCCAAGGCCTCAGTTTCAGTAATCTTGCTGGATATAGCCGCCAAAGTCTCTGCGTCGCCGTCGTAGATGCGGAGTTTCGTTCTGATCTCTTCGAGATGGAAGCCGATCTCCGTCAGGACAATAGACCGACGCAATGTCATAGCTTCCCTTGCGTCCATGAGCAAGGAAAATACTTGCTCTAGAACCTCAAGAGGAGCGTGTTCTTTGAGCGAACTCTGTATATATGAATCGTCTCTATGAGTGTAAATCCCAGGGCATTGAATATAGATGACTTAACGGCTGGTGTCAGGTTCAAGGCCTCATCTGCAAGAGTATATGCAACTGCCTCAAACGATGGGGCGTAGGCGGCTGAAGCGGGCTGATGCTTAGGGTTGCAAAAAGCAATTTGACAAGATCCGAAGCTGGGGGACATATTTGCGAAGGTCGAGTTACTGGGCTGGAAGAGAACGGAGACAGCGGGACCTTCAGAATGCGAAGAATCCTGTGTGGGGAAGTCAAGTAGGGCCTTGGGAAGTGATGGAGACGACATGATCAAAGGGGAGCAGGGGGAGGATGCTCTGCCCTCCAATTCATTGGCTTCATCGGATGGCACCCCGTGCGGGATTGACGCCGGTGAATGGATGCTATGACTCGCCGCGGTATTCTGTTCCACCGAAGCAAGATACTGCATATAAGCGACAAACGCGTTCATGCTAGTGGAGATTTGCGAGTGCAGGCCTTAGCCCGGGTGACCTGCAGTGGTTGGTCCGTAAAATAAAATTTTGCGCAGGTGTGAAACTTTGGGCCCTGGGCTGTAAGTCGACTACTAGAAAGTAGCGCCGGGCTGCTGAGACTCGGAGCGTTGAGTAACTCCTAGTAAGATGACGAAGGCGTGGGTAGAAATACGTGGCCCTTTCACAGTCATAGCCTCCGATATTGAAATACTCGGCACGATTTGAGGTCCGACGAATGTACACCCAAACACGAAGCGTGCAACGTACCCTCATCTGATCTCTATTCCTCTTCGTCTGATGGTGCAGCTGACCTGCTTCTCTGCGGCGGGTTCATTATGAGCAGCGGACATGTGCTCATTACCTCTGGTAAAGCGCAACATGCAAAAACTGTACTGCCACCTGCGCAAAAACTGGACAATGCACGCCGATGATGATGATCGATCTATGCAGTGACACCATTAATATTGCTGTCGCCACAAATAGGTCACTAAACAACTTGAGCTGGCGCTCTGGCATCTAAATGCGCTCTGACGCTCACCTCGCGTCCCTCCATCCTTACACGTCAGCGCTCTGGGACACCCGCGGCCTCGAGCACCTTGTACAGTAGCGTAACCGCGGCGCAGGTGCGTGCGCATCACTCACATGGGGTATTTGTAGGCATATCCTGTCATTGTGCCTGTCAGTATATTTTCTGGCTTGTTGAGGTATCCTTGTCACCCCCGTCGCCGCCAACACCTGCGATTCCGACCACCCGTACCTGCATGATGATCTGGATACAGGTTTGTCGCCCATTGCCACCTCTGCCGCATTCCCAACAAAGACTGCAGATCCTTTCCTAGGCTCCCATGCCCGAAGTCAGCAGTAGCAGCAGCACCGCCGTCGCCACGCCGCCTTCACTTAGCCCAAGTTCAGCTCGCTGTCTCCTCCGTCACCACTTCAAAAGCTATCCGCTTTCTCGTCCGGTTCAGCCTCTCACTCATGATGCCTGTGCCCACACCCACAGTTGGCAATCATCGCACGCCACGCTGCAACTGGGGGAAAGGTGCCCCGGCTTTCGACGAAGGAGATCCTCGTGTTTGGTACAATTAAACATCTTCTACGCACCTTGCGCAAGTCGCGCGACTCGGGCGTGACTTCAAATGCCGACTGGAACCTCGTATTTGCTCGGTGGCTTCACACTCCTGAACACGCAGATCTACAGGTCGCATTCGAAGGGGCTCTTTGATGCTCTCGGCGGTGGCGGCTTGACCACCTTCCCCCCGTTTGACATGCTGTCATTGTGGTTACTCCGTGTGCGCCTCCCTCCCGTCCTTGCCCTTCCGTTGAACTTCTGTAGCGTACATACGTATTCAAGGTACGCAGAATAAATTTCAATTTTCACCAATTGTTATCCCCAAACAAATATACAGGCCAGTTTTTGGCTCTGTCTACATGCAATACTGCAGTAATATAATTTATTTGATGCTGTATTGAACAACACACGGATGTGATATCAAGACGACTGGTGCCCGAGACTACTTACTACGAGGCGAATGCTTTCTGGCTGATTTTTAAGGCCGGAACAAGAGGTAATTGGAAGGCAATTAGGCCAGATATGCATAGTATATATACGTAGAGAGAGAGAGCTACAAAATATCCATGGCGTCGAATAAACTTGAAATGGTATCATCGCGGCGAATGTTTTGGCGGCGGCTTGGTAGGATGATCGTGGCATCGGGGTCAATTCCATGCGCAAGCCGAGGCTGGGATGCGGCCGCTGGCAAATTTGCCTGTCGATTGGAGGCCTGCATTAGCAACAGAGAGGTCTGCATTCTCAAGAGCTCCGCTCTGATATTCATAATCTCGTTACGTTGCTCGCGGATAATCTTTTCATTGGCGACAAGTAGATTCTAAAAGTAAATGAGTGGATAGATTTAGTCGATTTAGATCATGGTCATGATAGACATGGCTTTGACATACATAGACTTGCTGATTCAAAGTGAGGCAGTTGAGCTCGGCGTGAGGGTGCGCTGTTGCGACGCTAGAGCCTGCGGGGCCAAAGATAGCCGAAAAAATGGTAGTAGAAGCGCATGCAGAGATAGCGGTGGTGGGTGTAGCAGTCCCGGACTCGGATTTAGCAGAAAAAGCGGGCATGGCCTCCTCAAAAGAGTTTGACAGCGACATTTAGATAGCGAAAGTGGGTTTTAGCGGGAGAAAGTGGTGGTTTCTGTAACGTCGTTCGAGTTCAAGGAAGCTCTTTATATAGAAAATTGACATAATTGATTGCTGTAGTACAATTAATTTACGTTCACATTTAGTCCAGCTAAATTCCGGGCATAGTATTATGGTTGCACTGTATATACACCGTTTGTTAAAACATTGGCATTAAATCTATGTCTTCCAAGCCTAGAGCTCGGTCACACGCTCGTTTAAATGCAACGTCGCGCATCTCATCCGCGCAGCCGCAGCTCGCAGTAGCTGAGGTCCAATATCCTCCGTGGCAGCTTTGTGATCAAGGCTTCAACTTGGTTGGTTTTGAAGACCACTGCAGCTCCGCATGCCGTGAGCGAGTCTTTCATCAGATAAATATGTAGATGCGCAGGCGTACTAGTGATTTCTATTCTTAATTCTACTGAACTGCGAAAGTAAGCGCAAGGGACGCAAACACCTACTTTTGAGCCCACTCCCCGCTGGAGACATCATAATTTAATAAAGGCTAGTACACGACCAGAGAATGCCATTATGGCTTTTTACACCAGTCGCAGGATGACTTCAAGTCGCATTTTTTAATAGACCGGTCCGGTTCGGGAATTGCCGAGGGATCATCTTGCGAGTGCACCGGATTGGTGGGTCTTATCCTGTGAGCCAGACGGCAAATATCCCTGTTTGGGAGCGGAGGGAAGGGTGATGGGTGCTAGCGCCGCAGTCAGATTTAGAAGTTAAGTCTTCAAGTTGGTGGGGACTCATAGGGGAAGTTGCCGTAGAATAAGTATATCGAATTTGAAATCTGGAACTCCATTGCTTCGAGTGCTTCGAGTGCTTCGACTCCGTGATTTTTTGCCCTCTCATTTGGGGCAGAACACGACCACCTCGCTAGATGCTCGTAGCCGCAGCCTCGCGAAGCAATTGAGCTTGGGCTATTGCCCTGTCAACCCCAAAGACGGTGCTATTTTTATCACGCTTGCCTTCTCTCGTTTGGGAACGAGCCTACTTATATGATCTCAGCCGTCTTTCTCTCTCAGCTCGACAGAAAAATTAGCGAATTTACTCTCAATGAGACGATTTCATCCTTTTTGAGTTCGAGAAACGAGGGCCGCAGCTTTCCCTACTTTGGATCTCTTATTTATTGAAAATAAATTGCTGCGCCTATTTTGCTTGGATTTCGTCAGTATTTTCCCCAGCTAAGCGATACTCGTTTTATCCTCATTATTCAGATCATCCCTATCCTAGCATGAGTGTATATGATGCGCCGCTGCGCGGCGCAGTGTATACAATCCGGTCGTCCCTGCGTTCATGCCTCTCAAAGTGCTATAAAGCGCACAGCTGATCTCCGTTCATTCAATCTAAAGCCTGCCTTCTCATGGCTCAGAGCGCGTCTGCCAAGTCTAAGTCCCCGGTGCGAACAACGGCGCGTGCTCACCTCCAACCAACTGAGCCGTCTTACATCAAATCATCGTTTCAAAAAGGTGAGGGTCCACAACCGCGTGCGCTGAAGCGCCGACACGAAAGATATATGCTCCCCCGATCGCCAGAGTCACCGACCTTGCGGGGAAAGCAAGGGCCTGGAAGCAGATCCAGTTTGAAAACCAGCTCCGTCCAGCGACGCACAAAGGATCTCTTCGTATCAGTTGATGGTTCGTTTCGCTCAGTTTAAAATATGATTTCGAGCTCTGGAAGATATTGACGAGTCTGGCTCATTCTGCATGCTTTCCCAACGACACCGTGACATCCAGTGTCGCAGCTGGTAGTCGAATCTTTCCAGTTCGCAGCTGCCCCGGCAGCATCAAACTCATTTTGGTCCTGGTCCCCAAGTGAGTGCATTTTCTCAACTATTTTTGCCTGCCTTGACTGGGAAAATCAGTACTGTCAGAGCAGCAAAGCAAGAGCATGGATGTTCGGCGCGCACCGGCATTCGACCCGTCGCAAAAAAATGTCACTAGTTTCTCACTTTTGCGCAGCTTGGATCTGCACCCGGCCCTGGGCTTGGATCCGACCGATTTTTGGACTTTATTTTCACGGTGCCAGGCATGCAACAACTACATGACGACGAGAACCATACCCTATCACCAATGCCCGGCCGAGGTCTTTGGTAAGCCATACTATCTACTGCAGCTCAAGTAAGCTATTAACTTAATATATGTAGGCACTTCTGGCGGCTCTGGAACCCGGGAAAATATCTCTGCCAATTTCCAAAAAGTCGACTGCCCAAACCTGAGGGCATTAGACGCGCACGATATCGGCAACGAGGCCGGCATTTCCGAAGAATCTTTTCTCGCGGTTTTTTACACTTGCAAGCAATGTGGGAGGTATATGACCCGAAGGATGTCCTCCCCGCACAATGACTCAGAATTTGACAAAGATTATTCTGGACAATGTATCTACATCGCTCTGCAAGCGCTCATATAATTATAATTATGACGCGCTTTTGTTTGTCCATGATTTCCCGTTCCGCATCCTGTCGTAGCTACAGAATGAACTACCACATTGGTATTGTTCCGTGCATCGCGATCCGCACCGGAACCCCTGGCCTCCTCTTCCGCCGGGGCATGCAGCTGGAATGGCAGAGCGGCGGCGGCAAGGGCTACCGAAGAGCGAAAGGCGAGCATTCATTATGGGCCTGGAAGCGCAGCTGAGTAGCCTGATACGGTCTATTTTGGCACCGGGCCTGGCATGGGCGCTTAGCGCTTCCTACCGGCCATATCCTAAAATAGAACATTGTGCGTCATTCATTGGCGGCGGGTACCCGTCGCGCAGCGTGAACTTCCGCAGCGCCAGCGACGCATTCAACCACTGACACACCCCACAGAGACATAGTAAGACAGCGGCTAATTTGATGGATATATTCTGCGTAATTGATCCCATGAAGGCCCTGCAGATTCCACAATTCCGCCGCAGGTGCTGCGGCGGCTGTTCGCGAAAGGAACTTCTCTGAATTTGAGTTCACCTCGGGTCCGTTCCGCCTGTTTCCTCTGTGACCAAACTCTCAAAGAAAAGACATCCTCATTGCACCAACAGTGCAAACATGAAGTCGAGCAGCGCGAAGCCCATTATGATAGAGCCGTCCCTCTGCACATCGCCGACTCAAGACTCCTGTACGGTCACGGTCGCTGTTGGGGTCCAGCGCACGGACATAGAAGACTTGAACTTGAATTCTATTCCTACGAGCTGCACTAATGCGGCCGCTCCGACCAAGGCTACCCCCAAGAAGCGCAAAGCTCCCCATTGCACAAAATGCAAACACCCACGACAAGGCCACCCCCGATCTGGCTGTCCTTTCGTCAATTTGCCTCAGCCAACGGCCAACGTCAGCGCAATTTTAGAAATTCGTCCCATGCTAACCGAGGCCACGGACGGCGGTGGAGCGATGGTTCTGAGTGGCGCTCAAACCCTTACGCAGAGCGAACTTGAAAGTCCCGTCCTTTCGCGCGCGAGCTTGAAGGGAGCTGCAGTAAAGCCTTCCCTATCCGGAGTTTTCCACAGCAAGGGCGATGAAGTCTTGATTGAGCCGAAGCGCCTTCGAGAATCTCTTGCTACTGCAACGGCCACTGCGATCCCCTCCACGGAGAATGGACCCAAGAACTCAAAGAGCAAGCTCCCAATGTGGCCTGACATGTCAAGCACCGTCCCACATATCCTACTCTCTGCCGCTGATTTGCCACAGAAGCAAGAGCTGCTTTCCGCAGGCCCCGTGCGCTGCGGAAATGGGGACGATATGAAGTTAGAAGAGCTGCAAGAGAACTTCGAGTCCGACCAGGCCGTACCCTACCGCCGTGCTCTGGAACCAATTTCGCAGAGCCTTGATTTATTGGCGTTAATACTCTGTGAACAAGCTCCAGCCACCATCTTCATAGTTCCCAATGTCACGGCGGATACCGGTACCGTCCTCGATCAAGCTTCTGCTTTGAAATTCAGGATCGATTTAACTGCAAACAGGAGCGACGGTCTGGAACGTCTGAATGCGCCTATCGTCCTCAATAACGAGGCAATAACATCGCAGGCTATTATTTCCGCAGCCATGACTGGCGCCGCTAATAACGATCGTAGCGTGCTGCTACATACGGGCGGGTTATCCGCGATTGTACTAGCTGTAGCTGCCGCAACCGCTGTTGGAGCAATCGGCGCCTGGGCTGCATTGGCGTTTGTTTAAATGGATATCATATTTTCCGAGAACATGTTGACCAGGTCTCTTACTGCAGTGCGTTGAGCTACTTAGTTTAGTTTGTTTTTCCTTTCAAATTTAAAAAGTTCCAATGCGCCGGAGTGGGCGCACGCGAGGGACCAATTGGGCGACTCGGATGATGCTGCATGCGCGATGCAGTCGCGCTTGCTTGGATGCCGCACTTTCCACCATGCCGCAGTCTATAGCGGCGCGAACCGCAGCGAAAGGATACGAGAGGCTGCCGTGTCGGTGGCGGCCCGGCATTTTCCAAATTTTGCGCATGTTGAGCATTGTTAAGAGGGTGTTAAGCGCAAGGAAGGTGCCTCCAGCAGCCACGAACGCGCCATGTGCGGGGCTAGATCGCAGAGAATGGGGCGGCATACTGCGGCACGCAGTGTGGCGGAGGTGGCGGAGGAAATGTGCAGCCCATGCTCAGGCCGGCGCTCCCAGCTGCGGCAACGCTTCCGATTATCCTGCTCGCGCATGCATGAGAGGGAGATAATCTCGCGGCGGCGACTCGGCCGCTTGAGGCTCGAGCGCTCGAGCGCAAGCGCATGCAGTAAGGGAGAAGGCGCACTGCGTAACAGGACGCGTCGGTGAGAGGCTTGCTTTCGGGCAAGACACTAATCACAAAACACACAACCACTGCGGAGCGAGATTCTATCCCTAGATCGAGCGMCGCTCTTCCTAGTACTATAAAATCTAATGTGTGCTCTGCCCCGTAGTAGCTAGCTAATGTAACTTTATGTCTTTCTCTTCARCAATACCCTGCGGTTCGTTGTAAGGTAAGGGGAATTATTCAATACTAATCAATCAATTCAATCTAGCTTTCTTAGACTAGAGTAAAAGAGAGATACAAGAGTTTATGTTTTTAGGATTTTGTGCAGGGAGCTTCGTCGAGACTCAGCAATCCGCTTATTTTAAAATCGATCCAACGTCTGATCGT
>KN817520.1:1018495-1045349 GCA_000827495.1 Hypholoma sublateritium FD-334 SS-4 | reverse complement strand
AGTCAATTGCTGTCTGTCACAGTCTCTGAGTAGGTGCTTATGTCTCTGTTATTTCACTGGAGCTAGCTAGGTCGGGTACCTCCTAGCTCCCCTTGTCTAAATAGTGGAGTACGGCTARAATCGAAAATCTAGCGGATTTACACGCATAGACCGATCGCAGCCGTATCAACGCATAGACTGATTGCAGCCGTATCAACGGTCTGCCGACTCAGGGCACGTCGATGAGTAATGCCTGCGTGGCGGGAGTCCAGTGTGGTCGCAATGGTCTTATAATCATTGCAGACAAGAAATGTACAGGTGCCATTCAAAAACATACTCATTTTTTACTTGCCTGAAACTCTGGGAGAAATCGTTGCCAAGAAACAAGTTTTATTGAAGCAGTCAAGGTATTTGGTGCAACTATTCATACATTTCATACTGGGTATTGTCAGCTTCTTCTGCCTTCTGCAGTGCATCCTCCTCAGATTTTTGATCAGCTTGAAACTCTTCCCATGCCCCTGCAAGGCGCACCAAAGTGACAAATGCAAGGCTGCCACAAGTAGCCACTGTCTGCATGTATGAAGCTGGGCAGTTACCTAAGTAAAAAGATATATCCACAGCAGAAACTGCCCACTGGGCAACTTATGCATGCTCTGCCTGCCAAATGGCTACATTTTGAGTGCTACAACGTGCCTTTTGCAGTGCTGTGCTTATTTGTTTGCACATTGATGTGCATCAAAAGCCAATGTGTGACCTGTTGATTACCTCTATTTACATTGTGTGGGCTCACTCATGTCATATTCTGGCCTCAAATCCAAACAAATGTAAATAATAGCCATCAGCCCAGGCCTAGCATGGGAATAGCACCCAGGCCCAAAATGGAAGGCCAAGCTGGACTTTGCCAAATCCAGCCCAAGTCCATCTTTTGGGCAGTAGCACCTGAGATTGCAAAGTCATCTAATCCAGTTGATATCTAGCTGATAAAAGGCCCTTATCTCATTGTTTTGTGCACAGACCACTGAATTTCTTTCCATATACAGATAGTTATTGAATTTTAGGGAATTTTAAAAATTATTTCATAATTTTCTGAGGTGGTCAATTTTGCAAATAGGCAGCCATTCAAAAATTCATTTTGCATTTTACCAAATAAGGAAGCCACCTACAGTGATGATTTTGGTATATTTGGGTAGCTCTGAATTTTCTGCTAATTTAGCAATTTTTTTCTCATTTTTCTATTTTTAGACTAGCTTATATAAGATCATTGCTGCCACATTAGGAAACAGTGGCAAGTGCCTATTTCATGTATGTGGGGGTGGGCCTTGGGCAACTGCTCTATGACGTATCAGTGGGCAACTTCCCATGGCTTTGGGCAGTTTCCGCTGTGGATATATCACTCTACTTAGGCAACTACCATGGGTTGATACATAAAAACAGCAGCCATGGTTGAGGCCATGCTGGCAAAATGTCGGAGTCTTTTTGTCGGGGCAGGCGTCTGGGAGGCTCGTCCTGTGGGCTTCGCTGGGAATCCAAACAATCAAAGTATTCGGGGCCTGGTGAATGCAAAAACCATAGCGAGCTAAAAAAAAATGGCACCTGTCTGGAGTATCAGGCGACCTGGAAATCGTCCATGATACACTGTATCTATGGGGGTGTGCCTCATGGTGGATCGCCCTAGGCAGCCACGAGATCAATACAAAACTGTAAACATGACAAAAGTACACTCACCATGAATAATTCTTTCCTGCGATGCCAGCCGGAGGCGCTAGCTCGGCATTGTAAAACTCGAACATATTGCTGCCAATTTCCACCGAATACTTCCCGGTGGGATGGACATTCTTGACGGTGCCTTTTTCAAGAGGCGGGAGTGTCGCGAGAGGGTTGGCGGGATCCATGCGGGGAGACCCTTGTCCGCGACAAACTGCTTCAAGTCGTCAATGACTTTGTCAGGAAGAGTGCTGCACATCCGCTGCCAGGCCAAGGCAAAGAGATCAGCAGCTTGCCTGTCCAGCACCATAGCATCGGTGCGCTTCGAGGTTAGGTTCTTCACCCAATTAAAAGTGCACTTGCTGCAGGAGCCCGCTGACCATCCCAACAGCACCAGTGTACCCATATCTTCCATCTGCCAAAGTTCAGGAAGGTTAGTTTCACCAGTAGCTACCACTTCAGCTATCAAATGACTAGGCAATTGCCTGCAGAGCCTTGTGTACCTATGCCCTGGTTTTTTTTGAAATATTGCTCATTATAGATATTGGGCTGTTTCATCTCATTTCAAAGCTAGGCAACTTTGAGATATTTCATATATTGCTGGGTGCTTTCAATGTGTGCTTTCATAGAGATTTCATTTATTACTGAGCACTTTTCATGTGCAATTTTATATAGTATCTGTGCTATTTCACTGTGCAATCTCACTTGTTGCTGGCTGCTTTCAAGGCACAATCTCATAGTATTGTACTGCCAAATCTCTTTATTTACTGGACRCTTTCACTGRATGCTTTCAAGTATTTCTTARTGCTTTCAAAGTGCAATTTCATGAATTGCTATTATGTGTTGCTTTGTTTGTGTTCTAATGTGATCAATAACAGCACATGTGACCTTGACCTTGCCTCTTTTGCCATCAAAAAATCAAGCTGACCCTATATTATGGCCTCAAATTGAAACAATTGTAAATATAGGATGCCAGYCASYCCAATCAARGCAAAGTCACACACTCTACCAATGTACTTATTAATAGCACCAAAACTGGCTACTTAGAAGCTACTTCTCTCAAATCCCTTCAGGCAAAATGAGGACTTAAAAATGGGTTTGAAGACCATGGGAAAAATATCTTTATCATAAATACTGGGCAAAATATAAGATTATGCTATCAGAAGATACATGCAAGATGTGAAATCGCACAGTAATCAAAAGTTGAGATTGCACCTTAAAAGCAGCCAGCAAGCAGTGAGATTGCACAGTGAAATAGCATAGATACTATATGAAATTGCACATGAAAAGTACTTAGTAATAGGTGAAACCTCTATGAAAGCGCACATTGAAAGCACCCAGCAATATATGAAATATCTCAAAGTTGCCTAGCTTTGAAATGAGATAAAATAGCCCAGTATTTATAATGACCAATATCTCAAAAAACAAAAGGGCATAGGTACACAAGGGTCTGCAGGCAATTGCCTTGTTCCTTTGATAAAAGTGGTAGCTACCCCTCTTAGTTTAGATAAAGAAAATGAAAAAGCCGCCAGTACACACGCAGATGTTGCGGCGGTGGAAGACCTGTGATTCGACTGCATTGTCAGCCCATGCAACCGCCTCGTTGCTGGGGCAGAAGTTGTGAATGACGAGGCCAACAAGTTTGCCATCAGGTCCCAAGATGTGTGCATTCTCTATAGGTCCACTGTCGAGCTGGAGTTTCTTGGGATTGAGGTGGTGAATCACCAGACGCGCCTTGCACTTGTCAGCCTGGTACCCAGTTTTGAAATAGCCAAACTATTTGTTGTGGATGCCTGGCATCTCTGAAACAATCTTCTTGAACGGTGGATAAGGCTTAGGGAGCACCTTGACCTTGTAAACAGGGATCACGTCGAGGAACACCTTGCAATTGGCATTGCAGACATGCAAGCCTGCATTGTCGATAAAATTGTGCTTGCACTTGCGAAGCCTTTTCTGCGTCATCTTGAAGCCAGATGCAGCAAGAGCAACATCCGGCGGGCACCTAGGCATGGCGACAAATGACATGATGAGACGGAACAGGTCTGCGTCGGTCCTGGCTGCAGCGGTATTGAATGCTTCATGAATACGTGCCAAAAGCGCAGATTTGTCTTGATCCTTTAGGGCCATAAAGGCAGCGGTGTCGCTGTGGAGCCATTCAATGATGGTATTGGCAGTTAAAGGCAGTGGGGAGGCCGGGGCGGCAGCCATTTTTGATGAAGCGAGGACAGGGGCCCACGATTTGCTATATCATAACGATATTTTCTATATCATAACTATATCATTATAATTTTGTATCATTACTGCCCACTGCAGGTGGGCAGTAATAATACACCCTAACCCTAACCACCCCAACCCTAACCAACTCTAACCAACCACCCTAACCCTAACCACCCACCCCAACCACCTTAACCCTAACCACCCACCCCAACCACCCTAACCCTAACCACCCACCCCAACCCTAACCAAAAATATACCCCCTAACCCTACCCCAACCCTAACTTAAACTTAATCTAATCCTAACACCCACCCCAACCTAACCTAACCTAACTTAAYAAATATATTCCATTTCATTCACATGTATTTTATTCTACATCATAAATACAGCAGGCAGATAGCCATCAAATTCTGGGATTATATAATACCTGCCATTTGCATARCTATGCCTTYCTTAWTGGGCAGGGGCAGGCTGTATATTTATATTTGTTTHAATTTGAGGCCATAATATGRTGAGAATGRGTTTGTCAGATGGAGGAAAAGGCAAATAGTAGCCATCAACTATATTATATAAGCCCCATCAATTGCCTGTTATAGTACTGGGCYATTGAGGCAATAATTATGATACAAAGTTATGATACAATTATGATATAGTTATGATATTGTGTTATGAAATAGTTATGATATGATATTATGATATAGGAATGATATAGCAATGATATAGCACAATGAAATATAGTTATGATGTAGTTATGATACTGTCTCATATTTTCTCCTGGCAGCAAAGATATGGTTTTGCAGGATTTGCTTATAGTTTATAATAACAGATAGTAGGGACTAGTAGCTGGAAAAAGTCGGTGCACAGCCGCATTTTGGCAAACTCCACAACTGTACAACTGTGGGCAGTGGCTTAAAACTCCGCTTTTTCATGTTGATAAACCGCGCTCGCCCGCGCCCATCCCTTTTCCTCGTGACCCATGCACTCCTCTTGGCCGCACCGGAGCTTGGTGTGCTGGTCGCAGTGTTTGCTCCCTTTTTGCTACTCTGCAGCACAGCTGGGCGCGACCGCTGCCCCTCTACCTCCCTGACCTGCCCACCGGCCTGTGCATCGCCAAAAACCGCCCCCCCCGCGCTTCCTGCTGCATTGCATGGCTAATGCACTCCTCCTGGTGGCGCCGGAGCTTGGTGCATTGGCTGCTGCATGCACTTTCCCTCGACCTTGCCTCCCATCACTTCAAGCCTCCCCGGCACCCGGACATCCGCCCCCCCACCAGTAGCTGTCAATCTCATCTATCAAGTATTGGAAGTTGCCAAACTAACTTCATATATCCACACCAGCAACTGCCCAAGGCTTTGGGCAGTTGGCCTAGGGCAAATCTCAGCAACAAGTCCTTACATGTGCCACTTCAATAATGGTAATTGCCCAGTGCCATATTCCGGCAGCATCTGGTAAGCAGCTGAGTTTGAAAAAAGCAAGGAAAAGGTGGCAAGGCCGGCTTGCAGGCCTGAAAAATTCCCATGATTCCTCAAAAATGCGAAATTGCCCAAAACATGTCAATCTAGGAAAAACACATTTAGCTGCTGATTTCTCCTGCTTAAAAATAGATTTTGACATTACCAGAAAAGGAAATATTCCAARAATAGAAAAAACCAAAAATGTAGCCCTCTTTTGGGACTTTCTAAATCTGCCAAAATTATATTAATAGCTTTCTTCCTCATTGAGAAAAACACAAAACATCCGCGGAAAGCTGGCAGTGAGTTTATAAATAGAAACATAAATCATTCTAGGAAAATCTGAAAAAATCACCTAAAATCACGAAATATTCACAGCTTTCTAAAAATAGCAACATGTTTATATTTGGTGTATTTCTTATTGAGCAATCACACTGATGATATTATTCTCTTTTCCTGCAGGACAGATAAAGGTGTATCTCTATCAATTCTTGGTGGATTTCCTTCATATTTGCTGGATAGTGTGATGGTAGTACCTAGCTATGTGTTTGAGGTGTTTATATGCCAGATCAGTCAAGTTTAATAGGTGAAAACTCCAATCTGCACTAATAGTAGGATTATTCCACTTTCCCCCAGCACAGATAAGAGTCTGTCTCTGTCAATTCTTGGGGGATTTCCTTCAAATCCTTTAGATAGGGTAATGGTAAAACCTACCTATATATTTGTTACATTTGTACAGCAGATCAAGGATGTTTTGTGGGTGAAAACTCCGAAGTAGACCACCTTCTCCCCCTTCCTTTGCATGATTAGCTTGTTGCATAGTCAATTTTAATCAGACAGACATGCTAAGACATGTGTTGAAAAGGTCTTTATTGGCTCTAAAGCTGTGCCCTGCGATCAATAGAAAAGCTGCATTTATGATAAAGTTATTCAGTGAGCAAGTAGAGCAGAATTACAGGTGAATCTCAATTGCATCTGCTGCCACCCTTGCTGCTGGGCCTAATTCAATGGTTGAAATAGGTGAGTATGTCCATTACCTAAAGCTTCAGTCTCACAGAATCTGAATATCTGCTCAAATGGCCTCTCCATAGTTTATCTATGAATGTACGCTTAAAATACTGTATTTTGGATATTGTGCACAACAATTAGGAAACACTGTAAGACCTGGTAGATACTGTTAGAACCGCATTTAAAATCCACACAACCTGAAACAAACAACTAAGAAATCCGAGCAGAACTGACCAAGTTAGATGGGCAAATGCATTGAAATGGGTAGGGAGCCATCAGTTGATGATCACTCACACCAATTCACCCACCTTTCAGTAGTCCTGCTTCTTTTCTTCTGTTCCTGATATTCTGGGAGTCAGCCATCCTGGTGCTCGCATACCACAGTTTTTGTAGTATATTAAATGAAATAACAATGTGTTTGACCCTCCTGCCTGCGCTCTGCGAATTTACGGGCCTGTGGCGCCAACCGCGTGCAGTTCAGCAAAATTACCAGCATGCTCGCTCGCGCATTGCGGTTTGCCTGTGCTTACTCAAGTGTCCGCTGTTTGTTTTATTTGCCCATCCCCGCTGCGGCTGGCAATTATAAGCAGGGGTGCTCGCAGCCGCGAGGCAACTCCCCCAGTGGCGATTATGAGCAGGGGGGGGTGCGCAGCTGCAAGGCGACTCCCCTGGCCCATGGGCTGTGTGCTTCTGGACACCCAGCGCACTGTGTTTAGGGTGAAACGGGACGTGCTGCGGAATGCAGACACGATTTCTATTCCAAGAATATTACACAAAAACAACACCGTTGGTGGCCCAGCTTGCCAAAATTGTATCCCAGAAATTTTGGTGCACTGAGCACTAGTCCAACTGGTCTGGAGATCCAGCATTGCGAAAAGCTTTCAATGCAGGAAACAAGCCACAATTGAGTGCCTTGAAGTGCGACGTGACTCTGAGTTCCAGGCCACCAGTGTGGGACCTACTATCCCAGCCTGGTAGCATCTTGTTGCAAATAAACATTGTTCTAACTCTGTCGTGGATCCCGTGTAGACCAATGGTCATGATTTTGGAGTGGTGGAACCCAGTGCAACAGAATGGGATACCCCATGTCGGCTTGACCCAACCATCGGTGCGGTTGTCGGCACTGACCCGAAAGTCACTCAGAACTGGGAAGAGGGTTTCCAGTGATTTGCCTTCATCGTCGATGCGAAAATCTTCGAGTTCAAGTGTGGTTATTTTCTTGCTGTATGTCCACAACCAGTCGACAAATAGGGCCAACGCAGGTTTATCTTCTGCTGCCCAATTGGCACAATAGTCCTCCTGTGTGCATGAAATGTAGAGAGAGGTGAGAGAGGGAAGTGACCACATGTGCAGTGCGCAATTAGCTGCTGGGATTTTGAGTGATTCCAGCACTGGAAGGAAAAGGGAATACACTTCTGGAGCAGGGCCGACAACAACAAATTCAAGCGACGTGAGGCTTGATCGCAGGTCCAGTAGTCCAATGAGCTGGTGTATGATCCAGGGCGAACCACTGAGCTTGTGCAGAGGTATGTTGGGCAAGGTAATTCCTCCTGCCCGTTTTCTTCAAGTGCTTTCACTAAACCATCCTCTCACCTTCTCCCCAATATTATGATACACCCAAACAAAGCAGGCTGCAAGATATCCCGAAACATGCGACATATACCGCACATCAAAGCCAGTCTGCGGCGCCACCCTGTGTAGGCGTCTGCATTGTTAATGTGTCGCGCAAAGGAATCAAACACGCACAACTTCTGGTTAAGTGTACATCCATAGATAAATTATATGGAGACCATTTGAGCAGATATTCACATTCTGTACCACTGAAAAATTAGATGATAGCCATAGTCATCTATTTCAACTATTGAATTAAGCTAAGCAGCAAGGGTAGAAGCAGATGCAATTGAGATTCATCTGTGTTCCTGTTCTACCTGGTCAGTGAATAACTTCGTTATAAATGCAGCTATTCTATTGATCGCAGCGCACATGTTTAGGCCTTATAAATACCTTTAACACATGTCTTAGCATGTCTGTCTGATCAAAATTGACCATGAAACAAGCTAATCATTCAAAGGGAGGGGGAGAAGGTGGTCTACTTCGGAGTTTTCACCCACAAAGCATCCTTGATCTGCTATATAAATGTAACAATCATATATATAAGTACTACAATTGCCCTATCTAAAAGATTTGAAGGAAATCCCCCAAAAATTAACAGAGTTAGACTCTTATCTGTGCTGGGGGGAAAGGGAATGATGCCACCATCAGTATTTGATCAGCATGTGCTACAGACCCAAAAAAGCGAAGTTTGCTGCACTTCTGGAAGGCTTCCCCACATAAAATTGGTATCACCTGAAAGCTATGAATGAGGAGATTCAGAATATATATTTTATAGGTAAATGTGGCAAGTATTGGTGAAGCAATTGAGGAGGTGACATTATGGTTGAATCTGCTTACAAATCATTCCCAACTTAGACTACATGATGATACATGCTTCCTCCTGCCCCTCCCACTTGCCCTACACCCCAAATCAGTGTGAACTTTTGAAGATATAGATGCATTGTTGATGCTGGTGAAAGATGGGACCATGGAGGTCAGTATTCATTGAGATATTAAATAGTTTATTTTGCTGGTAATCAAAAAGGGCAAAAAGCGAAATTAGTAGGCTATTCAATCCTTTCAACTTCACCTATTCACACAATCAGACTACCAAATTGAAGACATAGATTGACTGATCCTACTATTAAAACTTGGGATGCTGAAGCAAAGTATTCATAAAGATATTCAGCAAGCAATACTTGCTGCAAGGTTTTGACTTAAAAATAGTCTAAAAAAGCGGACTACATATCTATTTCTCCCCTTCTAATGCTCCTATTCACACATTTGAGGTATCATTTGAAAGCTACAGATGAGCTGATCCCTTCTATACATTTAAATGTAGAGGGACAGTAATATATATGGAGGAATTGAGTGGTACATCTGCATGATCTATTTATGTGCCGAGTTTCTGATCTAAAAATAAGTCTCACAAAAGTGCATCTTTCTGCATCCATCCCTTAATGGTTTCCTTTCCTATGGCAAACCCATTGATAAATTTCTAATAAATATAAATGGTCTATTCCAGCAAGAATGGGAGGATTAGGTCTATCCATTGTTGAGCAACAGACATATGAATACTAAATGTGCCTGTGCTGCGACTTTCTGATCTAAAAATAGCTCAAAAAGCGAACTACATCCAACATCATCCTGCTGCATCCATCTATTAATGATGTTCTGTGCTGGGGAAAAAGCTACTGATAAATTTCTAATAAATATAATATGCCTAACCCAAAAAGAATGGGAGGATTAGGGCCAGCCATTGTGGAGAAATGGCCAAATGTATACTGCAGGTGCCTGATCTGACCGCTTTTTTGGGAGTGTGGGAATATCTGACATGTGCACAAGAGATCTAATCACAAAATCAGTGAATTTCGCTTTTTTTGAGGCATGTGGGAATTTTTTTTGATGGCAAGTCGGCATAGCATAGGCATCACTGCTTTTTTCAAACTCAGCCACATGCCAGATGATGCTGGAAAATCCACTGGGTAGTTGCCCCAGCATAGGCAGGATTTACTTTGACTGGGCCTCAGAAATTGCCCTTGGGCAACTGCCCAGCAACTTGGGCAGTTACTGCTGTAGATGCATAAACCTATCTGGGCAACTGCCTATACTTCATGCTTGAAACTAGCTGCTACTGGTGGTGGGAATCCCATTCATCTTCTCCTAATATGAAGCAACTGGCACACTTGCTGACAAGAAGGGTTAGGCCATCAAGAATGGGATGCTGAACTTCCTCGACGAAGCATATATTGCCCTGCTGCTGGGTAGCTGCATCTACGCGCACTGCAATTCTGGTGGTTGCTCATGGCTGAATAGGAGCTCTGGAGTGCCCAGTTGCAACCGATGACGATGAGCTTGAAGCTGGCTGCCTTGGTTGGACAAAGGTTTTGGGGGATGCTGGCTTCCTTGGTGGGACAAATGTTCAGGAGGACGGCGCTGCAGGCTGCGGGTTAGTTGATTGGGCTGCAATGTGCATCCGCTTGCTCATCGTGTTGTCCTTGTCGGGAAGCAATCATTTCAATGAATTCAGGCCAGATGATACCGGAAGCCCAAACAGTCCACTGTCGTCACTTGATGGATCGGCAAATGTGAAAGGAGATGACATGTCAAACACAGTCAAGCTACACAAATGAGACAGAGTTTGCACAAAATATGCAGGGGCATACCTGATGCCTGGTGATTCGTCGACTGAACTATAAAAGAGGTTAGATGGAGATGGGGCGTAGATGATAAAGACTGTACCTGGACTGCCTTGCGGAAGCTGGTGTCGCGACAGCTCTCTGGGTGCTGGGAGGTGGTACAAATACATTTGTGGCTTTCACTGGAGGTTCCGCGGCCGCAACTGGTGCCTGTACGAGCTGCGCAAGGGATGTGGGCTGTTTCAGGGGCAACTTTTGCATCTGGTCTTTGCAGTATGAACAAAGTTCACATCTCGGGAGAAGGGAACAGGTGACAGGAACCCTGTCAATATATGAGCTTGGGATGGTGCGAAGACATTGGTCCATCAAGTCAGCCTATTCTCTCAACTTGGTGGTGCTGTATGCGCCTGGCTGGTCTTTTGCAGGGAGGCGGGAAGACGTGGATGTGTAGGTGATGGCGAGAGTGCACTTTCCATCCTGTCCAGCACGAGACTCTTGCTGGTGTTGGTCGATCATTGTGTAGGCGATGTTGTTGTGAATGACATGGCGAACATGTGGGTAGTCAAGCCCACACCCCAGAATACTCATCGAAACCATCACCTGCTGTCCTCCGGACCTCCAGTCGTGCATTGTGTCGGCGTTGGTATCCACGTTGCATGCCGTGAATCCCGCAAATCCCAGTGTATTAGTCATCTCCTCCACATTGCCATGCGAGCGACAAAAGACCATCAAGCGGTCCTCTGGTGCGTAACCATCCATGTAGCGGTGAATGTCAGCGATGATCTAGGCTGTTACAGTGGTGTCTTTCAGAACGCAAATGACCCTGTATGAGAGCTCCAGCCATATCGAGGGGGTGCGCACCATGCGCCATGTCATTTTCGTGAGGCAAACAAGCTCGTCTACGGTTGACGGGGGGATGGACCCAGAGAGCCCAATGATTGGCATGTCAATGGTGTTGAGAACCCAAAATTAGTTGAACATGGTGTGGTAGTCCTTGTCCATGAGCATCTTGTGAATTTCATCGAAAACAATGAGTTTCAAGCTTTTTTTGTTGTGCAGACGGACAAGCTCCCTGAAATACATTAGTAAAAAGAAGAGTGGAAAGGAGATTTCCACATACTTGCAAAAGGCAGGAAAGGTCAAATGCTCGATTGACACACACATGAGCACCACGTCTGCACTGTGCTTGTCCAATGGTGTCCAGATGGATGCAGAGACGCCAAGTTCCTGCGCGCGCCGCATGAACTCGCCTACAAGCAAAGAAAGGGGGAAAATGGCGATGGTGACGCTGTCACTCCCAAAAAGATGCGCGTAGAGGAACATCATCATGGTCTTGCCTTTTCCTGTACCAAGGATGCCCAATATGCTCTGAGTCCCATGACACATGAGCTCAAGTAGTATGGCTTGCTCGGGACAAGTGAAGTTGGCGTCTGGGGACCTGAGGAACATGCGGAGGGATTGTAGGCGCGAGGGGTGTGGCTCAATGTCAGATATCAGGTGAAGATTGTTTTCGTCCAGTGGTCGCGGCACCTTGGGCAGCAGGTGGGCCATCGCATCCGTGATGGAGTTGAGTATGGTCTCCTTGACCGTCTCCTCCAAAGCGCAGGTTATGGTGGGCAAAAGGGATGTCACGAGCTGTTCCGCCGTTGCAAAAGACCCTGCACCCGTTGTAAGTACATGTAGAATAACATCAAGAAAACACGAACCTTGAGAAGTAGCAACTGGTTGCAGAGCAGTCTCCAAATTGCACATCAGTGAATATGGGCGCACCTGGCCGATACCGATATGTTTTTGAAAGTCGAGGCATGCCTGAATGCAACCAATTGTCGTCCAAAAGTCGGCTTGTTCTGCCTGACCAGAATGGTGCCTGTATTGATTGTTGCTCATGGAGGATGAATGCATCATGGCAATGTCAGTGAACAGCTCTTGGTTGGCTTTGAATGCTCATGAATTTGGAAGGTAGTTCGCAAACGCAGTCATCATCGACCGCCACAGGAGAGGCTTGAAGGGGTGGTCAAGATAGCACATGTTCATGGCACCACAAAGGTCCAAGAATGTCTCGGGCACCATCATTGCCTTCAAACCAGGCCACATCTGCACTTGGTAGCAGTGGAGAGCATTGTTGCCCAGTAGCTTGCCCATGAGTATCTCTTCAAATGGGTGAAAAATGACAAGATTCCGAATAAGTGATTCTGCCCATTCACGCATGATAATATGGGGATACCAGTATCCGCTGTACCCATACATGAAGTATGGGCAGTTGCCATTTTATGTTGATGCATCCCCAAGGGCAACTTTCCAAGGCCTCTGGCAGAGGCATTTGGAGGGCTTTTTGGTACTACAATGTAGACTACATGGCCTGTGTCACAAGGCTGTGCTTGTTTGTTTGCACATTAATGTGCATCAGAAGCCAATGTGTGACCTCCTGCTTACCTCTATTTACATTTTGCCAGCTCACTCATATCATATTCTGGCCTCAAATCCAAACAAATGTAAATAATAGCCATTAGCCCAGGCCTAGCATGGGAATAACACCCAGGCCAAAAATGGAAGGCCAAGCAGGACTTTGCCAAATTTGGCCCAAGTCCATCTTTTGGGCAGCACTACTGGCGGCCATTACTATTTCACAGGAAATAGCCAATGGGGAACAGGTTTCATGGCTATTTCTGAAGAAATAGTCAAACTATTTCCATACAAATATTTAAAAAATATATAGACTATTTCTTTGGAAATAGAATATATTTTTCTGGTTGCTATTTCTTAGGAAATACAATATCTAATTCATATATTTTTCTGCAGAAATAGTTCACCAAATATTTCCAATGAAACAGTGTTAGTATTTCCATCACTATTCATAATGTAATATCTAAAGAATTTGTAGACTGTTCCTGTAATATTTATCATATTTCGGGAAACAGGTTATGAATTGTATATGTATTACAGGAGAAATAGTGTTGGAAATATTTACACTGTTTCATGGGAAATATTTGATCAAATATTCCAACAGAAACATAAGTGAAGTAGATTTTATATTCCTTAAAAAATAACAATTAGAAACATCTATCATATTTCAAAAGAAACAGTCTGTCTGTTGTTCAAATATTTCGATGGCAATAGTGTGACTATTTCCTTGGAAACAGCCATGAAACCTGTTCCTAATTGGCTGTTTCCGGTGAAATAGCAATGGCCGCCAGCAGTGCAGCAGCACATGAGATTCCAAAGTCATCTAATTTAGTTGATATCTACCTAATAAAAGGCCCTTATCTTATTGTTTTGTGCACAGACCACTAATTTTCTTTCCATATACAGATAGTTTAAGTATTTTAGGGAATTTTAAAAATTATTTCATAATTTTCTGAGGTGGTCAAATTTGCAAATAGGCAGCTGTTCAAAAATTGATTTTACATTTTGCCGAATAAGGAAGCCACCTATAGTGATGATTTTGGTATATTTGAATAGCTCTGAATTTTCTACTAATTTAGCAAATTTTTTCTCACTTTTCTATTTTTAGACCAGCTTATGTAAAATATGGCTCCTACATTTGGAAGCCATGGGCAGTTGGCTAGGCCATGCATGGGGGGCAGGCCCATGGGCAACTGCCCTGTGATGCATCACTGGGCAACTACTCAAGCCTTTGGGCAGTTGCCCCTGGGGATGCATCAATATAGTTAGGCAACTGCCCATACTTCATGTATAATTACAGCGACCATTGTTGATAGGGAATATGGCGATCTTTGAGATGGAGATGCAATGTCTTGTCCTGTAGTGCTACATGTGTGGGAAGGTACATCTGAAAGCGGAGGTTCCGGAGGGCCCCAGTCATGTTTCTGAGCAGGGACCGCGCAAACTCGGTGCCCCTAATTTGCAACAAAGTCAAGTATGAGACACCAGGGGCTAGAATGTCGTGGGAGTGGTACCTACCACTTATATTATAAACTGTAAGCAAATCCTACAAAACCATATCTTTGCTGCCAGGAGAAAATATGAGATAGTATTATAACGATATTTGCTATATCATTATAATCTTGTATTATTACTGCCCACCGCAGGTGGGCAGTAATGATACACCCTAACCCTAACCACCCACCCCAACCCTAACCAAAAATATACCCCCTAACCCTACCCCAACCCTAACTTAAACTTAATCTAATCCTAACACACCCCAACCAACCCCAATCTTCTAAACTAACCTAACCCTAACCAATCCTACTTTAACCTATCCCTAACACCCCCCCCAACCCAACCCAACCACTAGCCCTAACCACAACACCCACCCCAACCTAACCTAACCTAACTTAACAAATATATTCCATTTCATTCACATGTATTTTATTCTACATCATAAATACAGCAGGCAGATAGCCATCAAATTCTGGGATTATATAATACCTGCCATTTGCATAGCTATGCCTTTCTTAATGGGCAGGGGCAGGCTGTATATTTATATTTGTTTCAATTTGAGGCCATAATATGGTGAGAATGGGTTTGTCAGATGGAGGAAAAGGCAAATAGTAGCCATCAACTATATTATATAAGCCCCATCAATTGCCTGTTATAGTACTGGGCYATTGAGGCAATAATTATRATACAAAGTTATGATACAATTATGATATAGTTATGATATTGTGTTATGAAATAGTTATGATATGATATTATGATATAGCAATGATATAGCAATGATATAGCGCAATGAAATATAGTTATGATGTAGTTATGATACTGTCTCATATTTTCTCCTGGCAGCAAAGATATGGTTTTGCAGGATTTGCTTATAGTTTATGATAACAGATGATAGGGACTAGTGTCGCACCCCCGTCTATCCAACCACAGCGTCGAGCGATTGCAGGCATTGCGGGAATCCCTGGAGCACTTTCCACACAGCACACAGGACTTTGAATCTGCCCAGGTGACTTTTCAGTGTGCTCAACAGGCGCATGCTCGGGAGTTTGAAGGGAATCTCCCTGTAATGATCAGAACACTTGGTACCCTCGCTGACTCGGAGGGATTGCATTCCTCTTTGTTGCCAAGACACATAGCGCAATTCCATGCCGCTACCAACCAGTTCATACAAGGAGTTCCAAGTGGATTTTGAGACGATCCACGCATCGCCGACCTGCGAGGGGTAGCTATCACTTTTATCAAAGGAACAAGGCAATTATCTGCAGACCCTTGTGTACCTATGCCCTGTTTTTTTTTGGAGATATTGCTCATCATAAATACTGGGCTATTTTATCTCATTTCAAAGCTAGGCAACTTTGAGATATTTCATATATTGCTGGGTGCTTTCAATGTGCGCTGTCATAAAGGTTTCACCTATTACTAAGTACTTTTCATGTGCAATTTCATATAGTATCTGTGCTATTTCACTGTGCAATCTCACTGCTTGCTGGCTGCTTTTAAGGTGCAATCTCAACTTTTGATTACTATGCGATTTCACATCTTGCATGTATCTTCTGATAGCATAATTTTATATTTTGCCCAGTATTTATGATAAAGATATTTTTCCCATGGTCTTCAAACCTATTTTTAAGTCCTCATTTTGCCTGAAGGGATTTGAGAGAAGTAGCTTCTAAGTAGCCAGTTTTGGTGCTATTAATAAGTACATTGGTAGAGTGTGTGACTTTGCYTTGATTGGRSTGRCTGGCATCCTATATTTACAATTGTTTCAATTTGAGGCCATAATATAGGGTCAGCTTGATTTTTTGATGGCAAAAGAGGCAAGGTCAAGGTCACATGTGCTGTTATTGATCACATTAGAACACAAACAAAGCAACACATAATAGCAATTCATGAAATTGCACTTTGAAAGCAYTAAGAAATACTTGAAAGCATYCAGTGAAAGYGTCCAGTAAATAAAGAGATTTGGCAGTACAATACTATGAGATTGTGCCTTGAAAGCAGCCAGCAACAAGTGAGATTGCACAGTGAAATAGCACAGATACTATATAAAATTGCACATGAAAAGTGCTCAGTAATAAATGAAATCTCTATGAAAGCACACATTGAAAGCACCCAGCAATATATGAAATATCTCAAAGTTGCCTAGCTTTGAAATGAGATGAAATAGCCCAATATCTATAATGAGCAATATCTCAAAAAAAACCAGGGCACAGGTACACAAGGGTCTGCAGGCAATTGCCTAGTTATTTGATAGCTGAAGTGGTAGCTACTGGTGGACCTGCAGGAGAAATTAATCAACATTTTGTCTAATTGTACCGCTTAAGTGGAAGGTAGAGCACACATATGTACTTGTATTGTTTTCAGTCGCCTTGCCTCTCTGCAGTATATACCGAGTCGCATACAGCTAGTTTTGTATCCAAATGTAAATTTTCATTTTGCACAAGAGAGGGTTTGCAGTTTGCATTGGCACACAAGCACAAATGGCACAAAGGCACCTGGATGCTTCACTCCTGATAAGGAGTGAAACTACACTGCCACAACAGTCCTGCCCACATATTATTTCGGACATCCGAAGGCCGCCCGCATGAGCGCCCGCGGCACAGTACTTCACGTCCACGGTGCATGTATACACCTGTGCAATTTGCGCCTTTACGAGTCACTTCTATTGCCTCGGGAATGTTCCTATTAAGGGAGTTATCCGGTTCAAGTTGTGTGTAGAAAGGAAAATCGGTTCCTGTTTCCATCCTGAGATCCAGCAATGCGATGCGACTTGCAATCACAAGAAGAGTTTGATATCTACCAGTTTTGCATTTAGGACCCATCCCAACCCTCGAGATGTCCACCACCGCTTTTGAAACTCTCTGCGACTTATGCCAGAATTTTGTCTACATGGATCCTGCCAAGTCACGAAACCCAACCATGGTTGTTGCTTTGAAAGATGTGGAATCCAAGATGACCCAGCTTAAGTGAAGGGTGGAGCAGCAGAAAAAATGGGTTTATCACTCAGTTACGTGTGGTGCGGAATATACTGCATTTACCAAAAAGACCACCTCTCTTTCTCATTCACTTTTAGACCGCTGCCGCCCTCTAACTGAACAAGTAAACATTGTGTCTGTTGCGTACAAATGTCTGCACGAGGATATTCTGATGATGATTTTGACCATGTGACAGCCAGCGCAGGTACAGGGGACCCATTTTGCACCAAGCAACAACTCTCCGACACTATGCAATTGGCATCTGTTACCAGGAGGTTCCGGGATATCGCACTCTGGGCATCATTTTTATGGTCTTCCATCCCCATTTCCCCATGGAATGACGACACCAGAGTGGCTTACGGTTTATTCCCTGCGCGATTCAAGGGTGGGTATCTTCACCTTTCCCTGAAGATTTCTTGTGAATGGGGACCAGACTTTGGCGACTTGATATTGTTCATCATGGTAGTGGCACACCATATTCAATCACTCACCCTGCATATCAGTTACAACCCTCCCACCAACTTTCATCGGTTATTCGACATTCCTTACCCCAATGAAAGCATTGTAGTCGTCGACTCAAATATACCTATTCCTCAACTTGTCATGCCCAATGTTACCCGTCTTCAATTCTATGCTGATTCATTCCGTCATGCTCATCACTACTCACCCCTCGCAGTTCTTCAAGTCGATGGCGCCTCTGCGTATGACCTTTGGATACTCGTGCACAGCTTGGAGTCACTCAATACCCTCAAAGCAACAGTATGGAGCGGCGGGGTACTTGAGATTAATTCTGATTCTGGGGTAGTAACCGTCAACGGAAATACAGTTTCCCCTTTCATTCATGTTTGCCTTGTGGTTCTCCATGTTAACAGTGGCGATGTGCTATTCGCCTTTTCGTTTCCTGGCCTCAAGCATCTCTGCATCTGGGGTTTCCATAATTCATTACCTGATTTTTTAGAGTGCTCCGGATGTCAATTAACATTATTTGGGGTGTTGTATCCAGACGACATTGCTTTTCTAGACCAACTTCCAACCATAAACAACCTCTATGTAGTTTATATATTTTAGGGAATTTTAAAAATTATTTCATAATTTTCTGAGGTGGTCAAATTTGCAAATAGGCAGCTGTTCAAAAATTGATTTTTCATTTTGCCGAATAAGGAAGCCACCTATAGTAATGATTTTGGTATATTTAAATAGCTCTGAATTTTCTACTAATTTAGCAAAATGTTTCTCACTTTTCTATTTTTAGACCAGCTTATGTAAAATATAGTCCTATATTTGGAAGCCATGAGCAGTTGGCTAGGCCATGCATGGGGGGCAGGCCCATGGGCAACTGCCTTGTGATGCATCACTGGGCAACTACTCAAGCTTTTGGGCAGTTGCCCCCAGGGATGCATCAACATAGTTAGGCAACTGCCCATACTTCATGTATAATTACAGTGACCATTGTTGCGGCGCTTCTTGACACGAGGCGTGTGGGCTTAAAAGGTCGCCCACATTTTAAACTCACTTCACTTCCCTACCTCCACCTTGTCTGCCTCTGCGCATGTTCCCTCCCCCCACCTTGTCCACCTTTGCGCACAAACTCGAATCTGAATGATGGCACTGCTCATTGTCGCATTTGACCTCAACATCCACACTCATGGGGTAAGTGGGTTCATTTAGTATTGGCCCTTGTGCATGCTCACCCTCATTACCAGTATACCTGCGTCCAGTGCGAGCGCACCTTCAGCCACTGTTATTATCAAAGGACGGGATCAAAATGGTGTCTGAAGTGCATTCATGACTGCAAGCAATGCAAACAGGCGGGCGTCATAGGGGTAGAGGAAGGGGGCGAGTCTGACGAAGAGGAGAAGGAAGGCAACAAGCCCAGCGAATGGAAAGAGGAAGGCGGTGAGTCTGATGAAGAGGAGGAGAAAGGCAATGAGCCCAGTGAAGGGGAAGAGGAAGGCGGCGAGTCTGATGAAGAGGAGGAGGAAGGTGGTGAGTCTGGCGGAGAGGAAAAGGGTGCTGCGATTGAGCAAGATGACGAACCACTTTGTGCATTCCCTGCAAAAGCACTCCCACCCCGACTTGTTCGAAGACAGCGACAGTTATTACCCTTTTCCGTCCCGCCCCGACTCGTTCAAAGACAGTGACACTTGTAACCCTTTTCCGTTGCTAGTTCCAGCACCATCTTCATTCTTGCTCATCGTGCCCCCCAAACAGGCCTGGAATGTCAACAATTTGTGCCTTTTCAATGCTTCTGCTGAAAGCCTCATGAAAGGTATTCACTCCTATGAAGCTTCTTGGGCGATATGGAAGCAGGAGGAGGCTTTATACCACCACCAAGTCAAGTTTGAGTTGGAATGCATGCTTGGAGCAGCGAAGTCGCTCGTTGCGTCTCCTGAACTTGACACCTCCTTTGCCGAGATGCATATCAGGCATTTTCAACATGCAACTGGCGAATTGTTTCGCTCTCTTACTGATGACTTGAAGCAACCATGGCTGCTGTTTTCATGTATCAACCCATGGTGGTTGCCTAAATAGAATGATATATCCACAGCGGAAACTGCCCAAAGCCTTGGGAAGTTGCCCACTGATACATTATAGAGCAGTTGCTCAAGGCCCACTCCCACATGCATAAAATGGGCACTTGCCACTGTTTCCTAATGTGGCAGCAATGATCTTATATAAGCTAGTCTAAAAATAGAAAAATGAGAAAAAATTGCTAAATTAGCAGAAAATTCAGAGCTACCCAAATATACCAAAATCATCACTGTAGGTGGCTTCCTTATTTGGTAAAATACAAAATGAATTTTTGAATGGCTGCCTATTTGCAAAATTGACCACCTCAGAAAATTATGAAATAATTTTTAAAATTCCCTAAAATTCAATAACTATCTGTATATGGAAAGAAATTCAGTGGTCTGTGCACAAAACAATGAGATAAGGGCCTTTTATCAGCTAGATATCAACTGGATTAGATGACTTTGGAATCTCATGTGCTACTGCCCAAAAGATGGACTTGGGTTGGATTTGGCAAAGTCCAGGTTGGCTTTCCATTTTGAGCCTGGGTGTTATATGCTAGGCCTGGGCTAATGGCTGTTATTTACATTTGTTTGGATTTGAGGCCAGAATATGACATGAGTGAGCCCGCACAATGTAAATAGAAGCAATCAACAGGTCACACATTAGCTTTTGATGCACATCAATGTGCAAACAAATAAGCACAGCACTGCAAAAGGCACATTGTAGCACTCAAAACACATAGCCATTTGGCAGGCAGAGCATGCATGAGTTGCCCAGTGGGCAGTTTTTGCTGTTGATATATCTCTCTACTTAGGTAACTACCCAGCTTCATACATGCAGACAGTGGCTACTTGTGCTTGAAGAGGGATCCCCGCATTATGTGCTTGCAGGACGATATCATTATGATCTTGGCATCACTCAAGGGATCCAAATTCTGGTGCACTGCTCACCCCTCGATCTTATTCATGTCGCTTACCGCTCTTCTTGTAGATATTCCCTGCCATTCACCTCTGGTTTTGAGGGAAATGGATATATGTACAATATGAAGTATTATAATTTCTTTTTATCTGTTGCATAATTGAATGTATTTTATCGCCGCCTTGACCACCTTTCATCGTCTCACATGCTCTGAGTTGCGTATGTATACATACATATGTTCCTGAATACACTATGTGTATTAAACAACTTTTTTTGAAACCACCGCCCACATATATGTACTTGTGCCCCACTGCGCGCTCGAGATACTATCATTGGCCCTTTGTAGATATATGTGGCATGCTGCCAGAGCTCTGGTCTAAATCAAAGCTCACAAGGAATTGATTAGATCTTCTGTGCTGCACCCGGGGCCCCACTTGCTATACATTCCAGGTGACCGCGTTTATGCGAACAACTTCATGCTGTACCAGGTGTGCACGGGGTTATATATTGTCTCCATACTCTTCTGTAGATGACAAGTGCTGGCGCCACGCGAGGGGCATGCCATGGTGCTGCATCCGCCTAGTGTACTTGCATGTGCGGCGTCGCTGGGCTGCACCCTTCCCATCCCCATCCCACTACTCATGCCTGTGAGTGACTGGGCGTTGCGCCACCCGCTCCCACCCAGCACATCCGGAGCGCAGGCCTGCCCAGATTGTTGGTACGCCCAGAGCACAGGCCCGCCCGGATCGTCGGCTTGTCAGTTGTGCTCCTCTCCATTCCCGTACCTGTGTTCCAGTCCGCGTTGTCAATATCTGCCTTTGTGACAATGTTGCCCTCCATATGCAGTGCTGATGGGTTGGGCACCGCAGGGAAAAAGGGTTGGTGTTAGGGTGCAATTGATGTGGATGGCTCTCCACCTGCCCCTCCACTTGGAACACAACAGACAGCCATGGTGCAATCAGTGGGAGGTATACAGCATTGGGGAGCATTACTTCCACTTGGTGTGCATGATGACGAGGCAGATGTTGTTTAAAGGAAGGGACTGCAGCTCAAGTTTGTCAAGCCTGGCGAGTTCATGGAGGGGGAGGTCTCACACCTGGGGGAAGGGATAACATGAGATGAAAACAACAAAACACATGGTGACATGGGGCCGTATTACATGGAGCAGTGCTGATCCAACACTGTGGACGCCTGATGCTTGTTGGGATGAGAAGTTCCCAATCAGAATGAAGAGAGCCACATTGTCGAGGGCAAGGTAGAGGGAGCAGGCACGCGCCAAGGGCAATTAATGCAAGACATCAGTTGTGATCCCACATGCGGCACGCTTGCAGTGCTGCCTTGTATTTTAAGGCTTGCCTCTGCAAGCTGCCCCTCCCACCTTGGCAGCTAAGCTAACCAATTTATTTATGAAAATGACAAAGCTCCCAATTGATTCATATAGCTAAATGGAATACACAAATATGTGGGGTCGGCGGCGGTCCATCACAGCTGGAACCCATGTCTATCTACTAATCTCGTACTTTTGACCCCTCTTCCAGACACCATCGCGCAACAGCAATGACGGCACATGCATGGTCTGGCATGGCACCCACTCAATGTGTGTGAGTGTTGAATGAGCAGGTCGAACATGCAGTACGCAGAGACGGTGGCGACTGCAAGGAGTAATGTGATCAAGCTGAGCAGGCATGTTGTGCTGTGTTGTACGGGTTCTCGACAACACTCCCACAAAGCCGCCTTGAGCCGCAAAATCCAGTAGAGCGTGCAAACGATAGCCTGCGACAACGGAGGTTGTATGGTGAGAGCTGCAGCCATGCCGCATGCTCGTGTATTGAGATGCTCATCACTGGCCTTGAATTCGAAGTACATCCATACCCTAATAAAAAAGGCACACCATTGACTCTAAGTATGCCGCCATGGTGCATGGAAGATACATCGACTCGCCGGCACCTGTTCCCATTTGTTGAATCCCGTGTCATGCCTTGACACCCTCATCCTCCCAATTCCCCTGCATTGCCGCCCACAGACCCACCATCATTGCCGCACACCACACTGCGCAGCAACGACATAATGACGCTGTCCCGCAGATCTGACCACCTAGAAGTACGACGTGTACACCAGCAGCATATCAATGGGGTGTCAGGGATCAAATACTATGTCTGGAGTGAAGTACATGTACCTTGTAGGTATATAACAGGCACGGCTGATTTGAATGGCGGCGCGTGGGGGTGAAAATGGGACAGATGGAGGCAGCACGGTGACCATGGACGCCTGCTGCCTGAAACAAATGTGCTCTTGGAACTTGTCAATTAACTTGGCGGAAATTTCACGTTGAGAGTACCTAGTGGTGGCACCTCTGGATCAGGTGGATGTCCGAACAGGACTATTGTGTACAGAATTTTTCATATCCAAAAAAAGCTAGCAGTTTGTATATTCTTATTTAAAAAGTTAATGGTTGGATCCTGCAGTAAACTGCATGCGGTTTCGTGAGTACTTGGTTCATATACCCAAGAGACACCGTACATGACAAAGTGGGACATGGGGCATAATAGAGCGCGAAGCGGAGCACCCAGGCCCGGGTGTCCAGGATCGCGCACCAAAGTTGCCGCCTTCCCCTACATTTTGACCTGCATTTATTGTC
This sequence comes from Hypholoma sublateritium FD-334 SS-4, assembly GCA_000827495.1. Taxonomy (NCBI): domain Eukaryota; kingdom Fungi; phylum Basidiomycota; class Agaricomycetes; order Agaricales; family Strophariaceae; genus Hypholoma; species Hypholoma sublateritium. The sequence continues at coordinate 1,021,815 of KN817520.1, read as the reverse complement.
TGAAGTATTGATATCAACACTCTCTTCCATGCATGCAACATTATGGTTGAATTCAATCACCTGACACCCCACCCATTGGTGCTCGCGGCGCATTGCAGAGGGTGCATATGAGCTACGTGTTGCTAAATCGGCTCAATTGTCAATGTGCGTAAGTCTATCGTTTTTCTTGTACAAGCAGTACTTATCTGTCTATAGAGATATTCCATTGCCCGCAATTTGGAGGATGGGATTGATCTGCGCATCCTATGTATGCACACCTGCATCATCTGAACACCTGCTACCATCCACCAAGTGCATCGCCCTGGCTAAAGTGAGTGTGGCATACTGCGCTATATGATGTTATCGACCCCTGATGGTAGCAGCGTGCAGATCTGGGGATTGATACAGATGGGCATCCCTGATGCCGATCTCACACTCATTATCGTCGAACCGCTGACTGCCACCTCTGGTGCCCTCGATGGTGGCCGCTCTCCCCTGCAACCATGCAGTTGGGTGATAAAGTGATATGAACTACGGTCCAAATGGCAATGGGAGCGACAAGGGGAGTGTATCTCGTGAGTGGTGAGGAGACACATTTGATGCACCGGAGGGATTGCGAGTGGATAGATGACATGAGTACTGCACTACACGTGTGTGGAATGGTAGCCCTGGCCGACATTGATAAGCACAGAAACACAGGGTGCGACTGCTGCATCTGAGTATGCAAGGGGCTGAGAACATATCCAACAATGCCCGATGCACGCGAAAGTTCGCCGACCTGGGCATTTATCACATGGTATGTTTATTGCGTATTTAGAAGTGACGTAGTCTAATATGTTTCTCTAAGTTAAAGCTGCGCAAGCATGCATCGAAAGTGGGTACGCAGACACCAAGAGTGCACAAGTAGCCACTATCTGCATGTATGAAGCCGGGTAGTTACCTAAGTAGAGAGATATATCCACAGCGGAAACTGCCTACTGGGCAACTCATGCATGCTCTGCCTGCCAAATGGCTATGTTTTGGATGCTACAACATGCCTTTTGCAGTGCTGTGCTTATTTGTTTGCACATTGATGCACATCAAAAGCCAATGTGTGACCTCTTGCTTGCCTCTGTTTACATTGTGCGGGTTCACTCATGTCATATTCTGGCCTCAAATCCAAACAAGTGCAAATAATAGCCATCAGCCCAGGCCTAGCATGGAAATAACACCCAGCCCAAAAATGGAAAGCCAAGCAAGACTTTGCCAAATCCAGCCCAAGTCCATCTTTTGGGCAGCAGCATCTGAGATTGCAAAGKTATCTAATCCAGTTGGTATCTAGCTGATAAAAGGCCCTTATCTCATTGTTTTGTGCACAGACCACTGAAATTTCTTCCATATACAGATAGTTTATGAATTTTAGGGAATTTTAAAAATTATTTCATAATTTTCTAATGGGGTGGCACAACACCCGCCAAAGCCGTGGGCATCACACGTGACTTGATTTGGCAAGATCTGTCACAAAACATGAAACAGTGCCAAAATTGGCTGAATTTCAGATGTTTGTAGGCTTGAGAGAGCACCACTCATCTGCGATAGTTCAAAACAGCCTTTAAATAGTAGATGGAAGTATAAAAATGATATGTAGGTGATTTTGAAGCATAGAAATTAGGTTTAAATAAGTATGACTGAAATATAGTAAATCAGTGCTGCGAAATAGCAGTGGACAACGGTGGCTGTGCACAAATTTGATAGGAATGGCCGACTTCATGTTGAGCTTGCCATTCAACAAGAAAAGGGAGAACTTAGGTTTAAATTTCAGTATCATGCAAGATGTACTTAGAGCTGATTCACAGAATTTTGGATTGTGAAAATTGTTTCCTGGTTATCAATTTAGCAGACCTTTATTGGATTATAGCAGGAATGCTTACAAAAAATTTACTCAGCAAAGCAGTTTGGTGCTTTACTTCAACAGAAAAAAGGTTTCATTATATAGAATAAAGGACTTGTTGAGACCAGATTTTTAATATATGTCCTGTAACCTGCATAAAATGGCCAATGTGATACCCTAACTTTACAATGAGGACATAATTTAAAATTCTCAATACAGTGTTTGAATCTACATTATAAGCACTTTATCTCACTTCAGCAAAAGGTGTAGTGTTGTTGTTGGCAAGATATTTCATATGCACTGCTGGAGGCCCTGTTTTGCAGGGAAAATGTCATTATTTTGCTTTTTTACACTACAGATATGCAAAATCAAAATTCTGGCCTCAACAGATTGTTTAAACCGTATATATCTACTAGATTCTTATTTTAAATCTACCACTTTCAGGTTGTAGATGGTACAGGAGCAAGGTTTCAAGAATGAGGGATGTGATGGGCCGTGACGGGCCTGTGACCGGTCCCCGGTGTTTGGCCGGCATTGTGCCACCCCATTTCTAAGGGGGTCAATTTTGCAAATAGGCAGCCGTTCAAAAATTCATTTTGCATTTTACCAAATAAGGAAGTTACCTACAGTGATGATTTTGGTATATTTGGGTAGCTCTGAATTTTCTGCTAATTTAGCAATTTTTTCTCATTTTTCTATTTTTAGACTAGCTTATATAAAATCATTGCTGCTACATTAGGAAACAGTGGCAAGTGCCCATTTCATGCATGTGGGGGTGGGTCTTGGGCAACTGCTCTATGATGTATCAGTGGGCAACTTCCCAAGACTTTGAGCAGTTTCCGCTGAAGGACGTAGATTTGTTCTGGTAGGGTAAAGTGATGCCTTGAATAGTTCTACTATTCAAACACACACACAAAACCTAACACAAAGCTAATCTGCTTAAGTGCTTCTTTTAATGCGAGAGTCGGGGTTCTTTGGAAAAGTACTGAAGTACGTTCACTCAAAGTCAACCGTATAGATTTGGTTGTAAGGTGGTTTTTGTATTGTTTTTGTTATCCAGGAAACTAGCACGACGACTAGAGCACCAAGTGTGCTTTTCCTTATTTAGAGTCCGTAGACTAGACCTTATTAGCCTGGGAGAAATGCTCCAGCTGCGAACCTTACGATCCCACTAGATACAAGTTAGTCCCTCAAAGACTCTTGTTTAAAGTCCCTGTGACCTGGATGGATAGATACATGTTCAGTAGCCAGATAGTAGTCACATGACTGAGTTCATATGTTGCCTATCAGTTGTATTAGCTAATCGATTTACCTTTTGCTCTTGACCATCACTGGAGCCATGAATCCCTATGCTTGAGCTTGCATTAGTAGCTCCCCTTCTGAGGGTGAAACAGTCCTCCTGAGGGTCAAACAGGTCCTCCTGAGGGTCACACAGAACCTGCCTGGTCTGGCATTACTAGCACCATAGGCT
>KN817520.1:885008-1010483 GCA_000827495.1 Hypholoma sublateritium FD-334 SS-4 | reverse complement strand
GGACTCTAAATAAGGAAAAGCACACTTGGTGCTCTAGTCGTCGTGCTAGTTCCCGGATAACAAAACAATACAAAAACCACCATACAACCAAATCTATACGGTTGACTTTGAGTGAACGTACTTCAGTACTTTTCCAAAGAACCCCRACTCTCGCATTAAAAGAAGCACTTAAAGCAGATTAGCTTTGTGTTAGGTTTTGTGTGTGTGTTTGAATAGTAGAACTATTCAAGGCGTCACTTTACCCTACCAGAACGAATCTATGTCCTTCAGCGGGGCTGTCAAATATGCAATTTCGGACAAGGAAATCATCGTTTTTGGGCTCTCAAATATGCAAATTTCAGACAAACCCTTAGGTGAGCTTCCCGGGGCCTCCCAAAGTTATCTGCCCAGCTAACTCTGGGCAGATAACTCACCCAGCCCAACAATGAGTTGACAATGGGTAAACCTACTCTGAATCTTGGGCAGCTGGGGAGTTGCTGGGGACAAGCTGAGTATCTTGCAGTGACATGGTCATTAGATTTAAATAGTTAAATAATCAAATTTAATATAGTCTCCCTGGAGACTAGTGCTCTGAAAGCTTACTGAAAGTTGGCTGAAAGTGGGCATCAGAAGTTTAACCAATAGCTTTTTTCCGGTTATACAAGCTAAAAAAGTGAAAAAAAGCGCGAAAAACGCATATGCAAAAAGCCAGGTGTTTTAAACAAAAAAGTTACCAAATATTTTAAATCAGTTACGGGAGATAAAAAGCGAAAAAGCTGAAAAAAGCTGAAATTATATTGAGTAAATTACCCCAATTCTCATACGACTACCAAATAGTAAGGAAATGAAATRAAAATCGGTGGTCATTATATAGGGAAATATCTTTAGGGCAAGCCTGTAGCCGTGGCAACACATATCATTGATGGAATATACTAGCGAACTAACCCTAAAGTCGGTTGCGTAAATAACTAGGCTTCATTTTCCTCACATGCCCTCACTCGTAAACGAGTGGTAGTACTGATTAAGGCAGCTGTGGTCCGCTTTTTGACTTATTAGCTTATGACTTTTTACTAAACCTGGAAAAAGCTGAAAAGGCCTGAAAAGTGAAAGAGTAAATTGCTAACTTGCTGATGGGGCTTACCCATCAATAAGCTGGGTATGTTATCTGCCATGGCAGATAACATGGTCATGTGCACTTTCCCACGCATGTTACCTGCCATGTTATCTGCCATGACCACATCTTAGGCTCCCATCTGGTAGACTCACTGCTTGTTGTACTCTTCAAAAAATATGAATACCTTCAGTTCTTGTCTATTTTACTTTCTATGCCATTAAAATCATATGGAATCAACAAGATAAATAAATAATCTGTCTCCAACTCACTTCATGTAATATTAGTACATCATGCAATGATATTATTGTTTGCAGTCCACAGAGCCTGATTCCATGAAGCCTGGAAAATTTCATGCATTAAACTAAGCTGCTTCTAAGACAAATACTCAAAATTATGGTCAGAATCTTGATGCAAGGATTTAACTGAACATGCACATTGCATGCAGGTAGGTTGGACAAAGTGCAGAGTTTAGACTCAGGATAGATATGCGCCCTTGTAGATTTGCATATTTCTTACAACTTTATCATGGCATTGAATACTGTGGTGCAAAAATTTACCAAACCTGTTTGTGGAATTTAACATAATCTCAAAGCTGAAGGTCTGGGTGGTAGTAATGATTATATTTGAGGATATTCTGCAGCCTGAATGATCCCTTACCATGACTGTGACTCTGCAGTCTCAGCAGGCAAATCATCAATAAAGCAAGGAAATTGTACTGTATGACAATAAATAAAAAAGATTACATGCTGCGGGGATTGAACTCTCTCATTTCCTCTTTTGGATACCCGGCCTATTGAAGGGAGAACCGAAAGCGGTGTAAAGTAAGCAATGATATCATAATGCGCTGCCACAATCTGCAAATAACTGTAAATAAAAGCCTCGGTGCGATCACCGACGTCCAGCCAACCCTCGACAACGCGCACAGTGACCGAACGACGTCAAAAGGTACGTTTACTCTCGACTAGCCCGCAGGTTCCAGCAGACTGCGACGATCAATCAAATCCCGAGAGAATTGCGGCCGGATTAGGGGTGGATGGATGGATTGAAGCTGGATAACGTTAGCCAGCCGACACTGATACATACACTTGCAGGTTCAAACTCTTGCCCATCATGTCTCTCGTCGTTCCTGAGGCCCATCAGCAATTCCAGGTGTGTATTTTTTCTCTGGTTAACTCATAGTCTAATCGACTTTACAGCACATCCTCCGTCTGCTCAACACCAATGTTGACGGAAAGCGCAAAATCATGTACGCGCTGACGGAAATCAAGGGTGTCGGTCGTCGCTACTCGAACTTGGTTTGCAAGAAGGCTGATGTCGATCTCAACAAACGGTGATTTCCCTCAAAACCGTTCTCCATTTCTACAAACCAATTAATGTTTTTATTGGCAACAGTGCTGGTGACCTCAACTCCGATGAGCTAGAACGCCTTGTTACCATCATCCAAAACCCCACCCAATTCAAGATTCCTACGTGGTTCTTGAACAGGCAAAAAGATATTGTCGACGGCAAGAATTCGCAGATTTTGTCCAACGGAGTGGATTCGAAACTTCGTGATGACTTGGAGCGATTGAAGAAGATTAGGGCTCATCGTGGTCTGAGGCATTACTGGGGACTGCGCGTGCGTGGACAGCACACCAAGACGACAGGTGAGTAAACAGACTTTTCCTTCAAACAACGGGTCTCAAGTCTGTTTAGGTCGCCGTGGAAAAACTGTTGGTGTGTCGAAGAAGCGCAATTAGACGGAGTTTTATTGGTCTCTTGTTTTCGTTTCACCATACATTTGCGATGTGGTACATTCTTTCCTATGAATTTATTGCATCTGTACACCCATGACGACCATTTGCGATAATTTTCGGTCTGTTCTCCGTCGCTCACGTGATGCTAGTCTGTGTATTGTTGAATCAGATTTCAGTTTATGAGAGGCTTCCCCTGAGTTCTTAAACTGACTTGTCTGAACCTGTCTGAACGCGCTGTTTGTTTATGCGCGGGCGGTAACCGGCGACCCCTGTCGTCTCTGTCGTACAATTTCTTTACTCCAGCATGGCAACACCTGGGAGACCGAGGCAGTCTGCTATTCCAGGTCCTGGGCGGCTTAGCAGCATTCCAACCCCAGGACGCTCGCGTTCCAGCTCAAGCGTTTACCAGAATCATTCTGCTGTTCCTGATGATATTTCACAAGCCTTCGCAGATGCTATCAAAGCAAATGACCCATCACAGCATCGCATGGTGCCTCCAAATATTTCATCCACAACTTCATTGTCACCCCAATCAATATCTCATTCGTTGTCCTCTGGACGTCGCTCCGTTGCCGGGCGTCCTTCATCTTCAGCCTCTACTTCGTCAACCAAAATTCAAGAACGAGCCAAGACACCAATATCTGCCCGTATTTCCACTCGTCCCCCTAGCCGCCAGTCAGAAATTATGACTAAGGCCCCAAAGTTCTTCGACGTTGGCGAAAACGTCAGGATAGAGTCGCTTGGCTTCGAAGGTACTCTGCGATATGTGGGGGAGATTGAAAGTAAGTCTGGTTTATGGGCGGGAGTGGAGTTGAGTGGCGGGTTTGCTGGAAAGGGAAAGAACGACGGCACAGTGGGCGGGTGAGTCATGTTACTATCTCCTTACATCTTTCAACTGCTTTACCATCGATCATTACCCTTTCAAAATCATGGATAAAGCTGATCTTTTCTCAATAGGAAGCAGTATTTTTCATGTCCTAATAAATGCGGTGTATTTGTTGCAACCACGAAGCTATCGGCACCTACTGTCGGGCCAGGTGTCGGTCCGCGACCCTCATCCGTAGCCTCTTCGCGAGGCGGAAGATCAACGCCAGCAAATTCCGGGAGAACCACACCATCTAATTTATCTACTTCACGCACACCGTCAACCTCTTTCTCCAACGGAAGAGTTACGCCATCTGTAGGGAGTCGTTCAACCAATGCGATATCAAATGGACGAATTACTCCTAATACCATTGGAAGTCTGCGCCCGAGACCATTCAAAACACCGACTTCCAAACCAACTACGACTATCCTTACGGAAAAGATCACTGAAGGCTCCCGTGCATCCAAGTATATGACGATGACTGCGCAACAGTTGAATTCACGAGACCGAGAAGTCGGAGCAGATAGTCCAACTCGGAAAAATCACAGTTTCGGCTCTAGTCCTACGCTATCTCGCACGTTATCATCGCCCACTCGAACTTCAGGTTCTCCATTCACGACTCCCAAGGCTCTCAATGGACGTACCTCCAATATCGCCGCTTCTCCATCCCTTCCATCGCTTCGAGGTCGACCGTCTATGAATACGCCGCGAGCCCGTATTCCAAGCGGTATCGCAATGCCGCCACCCCCTTCCCCAAAACCGCTCCAAAGCCATTCTCCTGGATCTATGAGCGAAACAAATGGAACTTCGGGTCAAGTTAAAAATTATACCAGTGGATCTCTCTACTCGTTATCAAGGCCGGGTTCTTCTGCTTCTTCCAGGTCAACGGGACACGACGATCTAAGCGTCCTTGAGCAACTCCGATCGCGTCTAGATGCAGTGGAATACGAGAACGAGCGATTACGAAGTGCTGCCGAAGTTGCAACGGAGTCGAGCCCGACAGTGGAAAATGAGTTTGAATGTTTACGGGTGGAGCATCGAAAAACTCGCGAGAAGTGTTCTTCCCTGGAAAGTAAACTATCCGACTTCGAATCTCGCATGCGCGCTCAAACGGCCCAAATCGAAACTCTGGAGTCGGACAACAAAGCATTGCTGGTTCAGCTAGAGCAATCTACGACGGAAGTGGAGAAATCTGTTGCCGCTCGCAAAGCAATTGCGCGCGAACATTCCATTGAGCTCGAGGTGCTTCAAGAGCGGATCAACGAATTTGCCATTCTGAATGGACAGAGAGACATTACAGATCAAGCAAATGTATCCAAAATCACAGAACTTGAGCAACATCTCGCAAAGGCTCAGAGTAATGTAGAAGAGGACAGGAGAGAACTTGGAGCACAAATTGACGAACTTCGTATTGCGGGACAGGTACGTTACAACACCATCTGTTTCGAAAGCAAAGCGGTTCGCTGACCTTTTATGATACAGGAAACAATTGCACTATACGAGGAACGATTATCTGCTGCAAACGACTTGCGCTACGAATTGGAGCATCGCATTTCGACTCTCGAAAATAGTTTGGATGCGGTAACAAGCGAAGGTCAAGCTCAACAATCCTCTACGCATGTCGGCTCGTTTGCCACCCAAATTGACAACGAAACTCTGCGTGATCAAGTACAACACTTGCAAAAGAAATCGGCCAAACTTGAGGAGCAACTTGAAGATACGCGCGCCGCACTAGAGAGGGATGTCACCAGCTACCAGGATAAGATTTCCCGTGTACGTCTGGAAGACGAGCAAACAAAGCGCGACCTTGCTTTTAAGACACGAGAAGTGGAACAACTTCTGAAATCCGAGGCCGCCGCGCGTAACCGCATTGACGAGATCGAAGAAGCTCTCCGAGAAAGCACCGTAGCTCTCGAAAATGCGCGGGGCGACATCGAAATCTTCAGAGCGGAAATAGCAGTAAGTCAACGCCAAATGAATGACAAATTTCTCATTCTACTATAGAATCTTGACGTATTGATCGACGACGCAAGCGAAGATGACATCTCCTCGAAACTGGCCAATTTCACCAAACGCGCCTCCGCTGACAAAGCTAGATATCATCAGGACATTAGCAGATTGGAAACAATCGTTTTGGAAATGCGCGCAGAAAATGAAGTACTTCTGGCCGGAAATGTGTCCATGTCGTCTAACGCATCGAGCGAATTGCAGGCAATGCTGAACTCTGCCAATGAGGACAATGATCAGGTGCGTGATTTTTTTTAAAAAAAAATATTCTTCAATTCACACCGTACAGCTACGGGAGCAAGTTATGGTTCTTCAAGGAAAACTATTTGAATTGACCAAGGTTCTTGATGTGCGCACGATTGAACTCGAGAGCGTGCGCAAAAAATCGAACCGCGATGTACCTGTATCCACTTCAGGAATTGATCAATCTCGATCAATTTCTTCAAAATCGGATTCACCTACGGCTCGTGAGGAGGTAGCAGGCCTCAAGTATAGCAACTTTTTTTATGTATAACGACCAATCTGACATATAAGCAGACACATTGTCCAAGATCTACAGAAGGAAAATGTTGCTTTGACACAACAAATCAAACTCATGGAATCAGAGAATCAACTCCTCTTGACCGAAACTGAACAACTTCGACAAGTAAGAACTAAGTATTTTTTACCAATGACAATAGTTTTTGATGCATAGTAGGAGGTCCACATTCTCGAAGACAACTTGGATAACAGTTTGCATGAGAGTGGCGCGGCAAAAGAAATGCTTCCTTCCCCAGTTAAATCGGCTGAGCGCACATCTCTGGATACGGAACAGACCCTGCGTTTGGAGGTCAGTTATATCATTCTTTTTTGTTTTTTTCGCCACTTGACCGCTATGTATACTATCTACAGAGCGATATGGATCAAATGCGCAAGCGCTTAAACGAGATGGAAATGAAACATGCTCGCTCGGTGCATGATGTAAGTCCGTTGACTCTCTACTAACATCTAGAATTGACGATGTACCTTATTAGCTCAACAAGGAGATAAGCGAATTAGAGGCATTGGTCGAATCTAAAGTATGTCACTTTGTTCAGTTCAATAAGTAGAACTCAAAGCATTAACAATTATATATCAGATATATCGAGAAGTGAGTGTGTTTTTCTTGACTACATGACATTGATCCAACTCATTATCACAGGACGAGCTAGAGCAAGAAGTTGAAAAGCTCAAAGATAAGCTTTCTAGGCATAAGAAATCGTCAAAGAATGGGGCAGACGGTATAGCGGACTCCAGCCGTCATAGGCTGAGTACAGCATCAAGCGTAAGCAGCGCACACTCGGAGAACCTGCGAGCCCCAGAAGTATGTGAAATCTGTGAAAGACCAGGACACGATATCTTCAATTGCAGCTTGCTGAAGGAGGATGCCGGCGGACAAGTAATCTGCGAGGATTGCGAAAGCCCGGGACACGTCGCGGCGGACTGCCCACACTCTCAAGAGGTATTCTGAGGATAACTAATTATGCACAACCTATGGAAATAATAGATAAATAATGAATATACCCATGATGTCACAACCATGAATGACGTCAGAAGTGAAGGCTACATAAGAGGACTGGATGAATTCCATTGCAGCAAACATTCAAATGTCTTACGCATCCGTCGCCGCCAACAACGCCCCTCCTCTGGAGGAGCAACCCCACCCGGATCCTGCTCTCCTTAACGCAACTCCTCCTCATCACTCCGCCATTCTTAATGACACCTCCAAGGTGACTCTCGTCCCCCCAGAATTCAAGGAGCAGCTGCAATCCTCTACCCCTCCTTCCGTCGCCGACTTTCAGTTTGACTCGTCGTCTGAAACTCGCCACTTCAATAACAATTACAGCGGCGACAAGGCTTCGAGGCAAGAACCATCACAAGAGCGTCCGGGGCATTCCGCTTTCTTTGAGCTCACCAAACACTACCTTTTCCATCCAGCAGTTGCAGGCGGATTAATTGGACTCGGTAAGTACATTCAAATTTTTCCACTATAACTGTTTCATTATACCCATGCCCCGTAGTGAATATAGGCTTGTTAGCATCCGTTGGGCGTATTTTCTACTTGCGTCCACAACTCCGCCGCGATACTGTCGCCATCTCATCTGCTATTGCTGCTACGGTGGCTTTAGTATCTGCCGAAAGCTTTGCTTATGAGAAATACCGCAGGACTCCCCACGGGCAGGCAGAAGAGCGCAGGGTTAAGAAAGAGGGAGCTTTGATATATCGACGCCTCCGTGAGCAGATCCTGCGACCAGGCGTACTCGGTGGGTTTGTCGGGTTGGGTGAGTCACATCAGCTATGCTGCATATATCAAGCTTTAAGTTCCTTTACTCAAGTATTATTTGTTAGTCAATGCAGCTGTTCTAGGAGCGGTGGGCTACATATCCTTCCAAAATTGGAATAGGACCTGGGACAAACGAACTGTGTCTGCTGTTTCTCTGGGCTTGTTGACATTGTGGGGTGGAGAAGGGTGAGAATCGTTTACATCGACTGCACGGTCACTGAACAATTGTTTATAGCTTCATCGCAGAGAAATACCAACGAAACTCGTAAATGATACCATTTAATTGCCATTTAAATAGTCAAATAAGTTAGCAGTATGATTAGATAATAAAACCGGGCTGTGCTGCGAACTGTAAATTTTGTGACCTGTAACGCGCAAAGCAATCATCCAGCAACGACAGGCTCTTTTCCATATCTCCCCAAAATGTCCCGATTCTTCAGACAAGCCGGCGATTCCGACTCTGAGTCTTCTGAGTCCGAAGATGAACTCATGTCCAGCGAGGATGAGGCACCTGCAAAACCTTCAACAACCGCGAAGCCTGCGATGTCTCGTTTCCTCCGCACAGCAGGCTCTGATTCCAGCAGCTCAGACTCGGACGAGGACAGTGAAGAAGACAGCGACGCAGATAATGGAGATGATGCCGAAAGCAATGCCAGCAACGAAGAAGATAAACCCCAAATCCGCATTCTCAGTGCTGTTGCTAAGAGATTGAACGAGATGGAGGCCACGGGCAAGGTCATGGAGAATGCTTTGAAGATCAATGATTGGATGGCGATTTCGAATGGTACGTCTACAGTGAGTCTTTCATAATCTTCCTTTACACATTTTTCTGCGATAGAGTTCGACAAACTGGTTCGTATGATCCAAAGACAACACAACCTTTCGGAACCGATCCCTGCTTTCTATGTGCGAACTCTGGTCACTCTTGAGACCTCTGTCAACACCACCCTCCAGAAGGAGAAAGAAGCTAAAAAGAAAATGAACGCCTCGAATGCGAAAGCTCTGACGGCAATGAAACAGAAAGTCAAAAAGGCTGTCAAAGACAATGAAACGGAAGTCAAGAAGTATCAAGAGGTCAGTCCTTAACAAGCTGTGCGCAATTAGGATCTCACATAGCCTAGGACCCGGAAGCTTTCGAGCGGGAGTACCTCAATCTTATTGCCCGAGATTCTACTCCAGCTGCAGCGTCGGGTCCACGCGTTGCGGCGGTGGGTGCGACAGACGATGTCGACGAGTTTACCACCGTCGGAAAGGGCGGGAAAATCCAGCAATATACATCTGAAAGTATATTTAAAGATTTGCAAGCAGTTCAGGAAGCGCGTGGCAAAAAGGTAACCTTGATAGCGTCAAAATTTGCTCTTGCTGACATTTCTCTCCAACGTCAAGAACACCGATCGCGCGGAACAAATTCGCATCCTTGAAATTTTGGTTGACGTCGCGGCTACATCCTATCAACGCATTCGTGTACTCTTGGCCCTGATATCCTCTCGTTTCGACTATAACTCATCAGTTTCGACGCACATGCCTCCTGAACTTTGGTTGTCAGCTCAACGCGAAGTAGACCAGCTGGTCTCCATCGTCGCAGCAGATTCCAACTACTCTATCCAAGAAATGACCGAGGATTACGATGAATTAGTTGAACGTTCCCCTGCTACGGAGAAAGGAATTGTCCGCATTCGCGGCTCCATCATCAGTTTTATAGATCGCCTCGATGACGAATTTACACGGAGCCTTCAAAACATCGACCCCCATGGAACCGAGTATGTTGATCGGTTGAAGGACGAAAAGGTTCTTTATTGTACCATCTGTCGCGCTCAGGCATTCTATGAGAAAACGTCACAAAGTGACCCGTTGGGACGTGTTATCATGCGGCGCTTGGAGCACATATACTCGAAGGTTAGTAGCGTTTCAACAGATCGATTTCTGCCTAACTAAATATGTTGACAGCCTGATGCTGTTGTTCAAGCACTGGAAGCTGCTGTCGATACCTCAGATGTGAAGCCTCTCACGACGTTAACTGCACAAGGCTCCACTTCCGCCTTGGTTCACGCTCTCTGCGTTTACCTCTACAAATCTGGAAACTCACTTCTCAGGACCCGAGCAATGCTGAGCCACATCTATCATCACGCTCTTCAAAACGACTTCCACACCGCACGCGACATGTTACTTATGTCCCATCTTCAAGAGTCTATCCACTCAGCAGATGTAGCTACCCAGATATTGTACAACCGCACCGTTGTGCAACTCGGACTCTGCGCGTTCCGCTCTGGCTTGATCAAGGAAGCCCAGGCAACCCTACAGGAAATCTTCACCACACAACGCGTCAAAGAGTTGCTGGCCCAAGGCGTCCATCAGCAACGATTCCAGGTGATGACTCCCGAGCAAGAAAAGGCAGAGAAACAGAGGCAGCTTCCTTTCCACATGCATATCAACACTGAGCTTCTGGAGGCTGCGTTCCTGGTGTCTAGTATGCTGGTGGAGATACCTCTCTTAGCAAGCATTGAATCCGAGGAGCAAAAGCGCAAGGTCATTTCCAAGCCGTTCCGCCGTCTGCTTGACTTCGCGGATCGTCAAGTATTCACCGGACCCCCGGAAAGTACCCGTGATCACATCATGCAAGCAAGCAAGGCGCTTCAAGATGGAGAGTGGGAAAAATGTCGTGACCTCATCCAGAGTATCAAGATCTGGAGTTTAATGCCTGAAGCAGCATCCGTGAAGGAAATGCTCGCCAAGTAAGTCTTTCGCATATCAACATCTTGCTGACGTAGCTAATCTACTGGGTAGACGCATCCAAGAACAAGGTCTGAGGACATATCTGTTCACCTACGCTCCCCATTACAGTACCTTGTCCTTGTCTCTCTTGTCACGGACATTCTCCCTCCCTCTGAAGACTGTGACATCACTAGTCTCGAAGATGATTTGGAACGAAGAGCTATCGGCTTCGTTGGATCAATCCGGCGGTGTCATCGTCTTCCAGAGGATCGAGCTTTCGCGGTCTCAGCAACTCGCTCAGGTAATCGCCGACAAGGTCGCTGCCATGGTTGATCAGAACGAAAAGGCTCTGGACATCAAAATGGGTGGCACTGGCGGATGGGGCGAGAGGAACGACGGTAACAAAAATGAGAAGCGAGGAGAACAAATTCAAGAACGTCGCGGCCGTGGTGAACGGACTCGTGGTGCTCGAGGTATGTCATTCATAAATATACTGTTTCTGAAAGATGTTGATCTTATAATGCAGGTGGAGCTCGAGGCCGTGGCGCCCGTTTCTCTCAAGGACTTGGAAACCAAATGAACAGCCACACTGGTGGTCAGCGCGGTCAATAGGTTATTCGTTCCGTAGGGTATCTTTTTTTTCCACGCATAATGGCATCCTTTCGATTGAATCGTTTTATTATATATACTATATAAGGGACGCAGAAATGTTCACTCTAATCAAGTTGCAGCTCTTTATGCTGTAGAACAGGTGTGTCCGGATCCGCCATCCAATCAGAGACTTCGAGCCTTTCTCCCTTGACGATATCTGCAGTAATGAAATGTCGGCACAAAAAAAATTGTAAAGATGACATCGCTTACCTCCTTTCGCTACCTCGTATCCTGCCTGAGTCACACATCGAATTAATTCAGCTTTGTGCCCCACTTGGGTCGACTTCCCGAGAATACAGTTATCAAGCTTGACACTGAATGGCATAGGAATGAGTGGGTGAAATGAAAGATTGTGAAAAGCACCTTACCCATCTTCTACGACGCAATGATCCAACAAAACACACCCCGTTATCCTCACCATTTTACCGATAGTGCAATGCCGCCCAATGACAGATCGCTTGATAGTCGTTCGTTCCGAGATCTGGGTGGACTCGCCGACTATGGAATCCGTGGATATTTGGGCTCTTTGATCAATTAGCGACCGATCTTTGGGATCTACTGGCAAGCTGTAGGTGGTTCCAGATAGAAGCTATTTTTGGTTTGCCTGAATTCATAGAACCCTACGATGGGACAGAGAAGGAACTCACGCGTTTGTTGATTTCTTGGAATTTTTGAAGAGTGTTGATCCGCATAGGATGGTCCAATGCCCGATTATGGACGACAATGCCTATTTTCAGGTTCTTTATTTCCGACCCAGTCGTCGTGGGTGAAGGGGGGTCGTCGTCCATGAACGGACTCGTCGTGAGGAGACTTGAATGTTGCAACGCAAGAGATTGCGATGCTGATCCCTCTATTGTGTTCAGAGCTGAGAACAATTGTAAGTATGTGTTGAAAACAACAGAGAATTTAGTGCGTACTGTGCGCGTATTTTGCCCTTTTCGAACGGGAATATTGAACCTTGCATAACCAGGGGAAGAATTCTTCTCGAAAAGACAGAAAATGTAGCTTTTGTTGGAGCAGATCGAGAACCGCCTTCCGGCAAACATAGACATGGGAATCGTCCAGAGACGAGGATAATTTGGTGGAGGGAAAGCTAATGATGTCCTCAGAGCAGGTAAATAGTGACTGATACTAGCACATACCGTGTCAGCATGGACATTTTTAACTCTATCTCGTCCGAATTCTTATCGGCGTCATCTGGTGTGTCAACATGTAAAAGAGTGCCGGTTGTAGGTTCCCAAACGATTGGGAATGGGACGGGAGGAGGGCCCCATTCTTCAATAAATGAGCCTTTTTCAGGTGTCGACGAGGTGAACCAGAAAGATGTGGCCAGAGAGTCGTCAGCGAGAGCGTCGACGCGGAATTTATTGAGCAGAGCACTGAGCGGGACGGATGGGGAGGGTATGAAATCGCATGGCACAATCACGAAGTCCTCGGGGATGCGGCCGGAAAATTGGCGAAGAAGATCACACGTTCCAGAGTTTCTATCATGCGATTCGTCGTATGTCTGCAGGTCGATTCGCAGGGTAGATGAGGATATATCGGAGTGGATGTGATGGTGTATTGCCGAGCGATGGCGCGACGGACAGATCAGAAGAACATCTGGGATATGTTAGCGCAGAACATGGCTCGGGGAAAAGAAAGGGACCTTGTATTCCCGACTTCTCGAGCCATTCGAGGGTGTATTCTATGAGGGGTTTGTTGGCGACTGGTAGGAGAGCCTTTGGACAGGGCTCATCGCCATAGTCGCTTGTGAGGGGGACGAGACTGAGGAAGGATGAATTTGGGATGGATGAGAGAAAGAGAGGGCGCACTCGTTACCGAAGCCAGCGAGGAGGACGGCGAGGAACTCGCGGATTGGAGACTCGGTCTTGACGTTGTCGATGTCCATTGCTAAAGAGGATCGGAGTCACTGTAGCTGCAGATTAGATTTTCATCACATGATCCTTTCCTCTCAACCCTCATGTCCGTTCACCAGCTCTTCCAGCGTCTGGAGACCGTTGGCAAAGGCGCATATGGCTCCGTCCACAAGGGAAAACATATTCCCTCTGGAAACATCGTGGCCCTCAAAATCATCAATCTCGACACTGCAGACGACGATGTTGGCGACATCCAGCGCGAAGTCTCCCTCCTCTCCCAGCTCAGAGATGCACCCAATATCACAAAGTACTTTGGCTGCTTTATGGACGGCCCGCGTGTGTGGATAGTCATGGAATTTGCCCAAGCGGGCAGTGTTCTATCCCTTATGAAAGCTTCCAAAGACGAATGCATCGAGGAGAAATATGTCTCTATTATCATCAGAGAGGTACTCATTGCTCTGGCTTACCTCCATAAAGTCCCTGTCATACATCGAGATATGAAGGCCGCCAATGTTCTTGTAACCGATACGGGCAAGGTCATGATTTGTGATTTCGGTGTATCTGCCCTGCTGGCTACAACCTCGAGCAAAAGGAACACCCTGACCGGAACACCGTACTGGATGGCTCCGGAAGTTGTACAGAGCGTACCGGCCTACGATACCAAAGCCGACATCTGGAGCTTGGGAATCATGATATATGAAATAATAAAGGGTGTTCCACCCCACTCTAATTTGGACAAATTCCAGGTTATGGATCTCATCCCCAGGATAAAGCCACCACGGTTGACGGAAACAGAGGGGTCCAAAGATATGCGCGATTTCATGGCGTCTTGTCTCAAGGAGTCTCCGGCAGAGGTCGGTGTAACATTGTCTCATTAATTCAGTCTCTCATAAAAGAATAGCGTTTGCCAGCTGATGAGCTTGCTAAAACAAAATGGATAAAATCTGTCGCCAAAGTTCCAGTGGCGATACTCAAAGACCTCGTTCTTCGCTTGCAGCAGGTGGGTCCCCGAGCAAGTTTGGCGGAACCGTTAGATTGGGAAAACGCCGAATTGGATAGGTCTGCCATATTTCACCCCCTGTGTCTACGAGGTGCTCATAGCAGTATACATACAGTCAATCAGAGGACAATAGCTGGGAATTCGATACCCTTGCTAGGAACTCTTTTGCCGCTCTAGAAGACGATTTCGCCAATGATTTCGGGGAAGGGCAGTCGCATTCTAATCAAGCTACACTGCGCGCCAACCAATCCAGGAATCTACCGTCGTCGTTGCGACTTCTGTTCGAGAATGGGAATGTTCCTTCCCCCCAACGAGAGTCCCGGCGCTTAAATCTTGCTATACCTGAGACCTCTATGGTATCACAATTCTCTCCTATCACACCCGAAAGTACACAAGACAACATCCCGTCATTTCTCCCACCATCGAGAGCACGTACACCTTTGAAGAATTTTGTGAGTAATAGCCACGACGATGTAGCACCCCCAGATCCTGTGCAGACAATCGGGTCCCTAGCCACAGCAACCGACGTCGAAGAAAAGCAGCCAAGTAACCGTTTTGCGCCTGATTCTCCTGACGAAGTTACACGACCAAAGCTGCTTGTCGATGTCGAATCGACAAAAAATCCCACTATGGCCCCTTATTCGCGACTGGAAGAAGGCCTCCCGAAGCGAGAGGACCTTGATCTAGCTTCCGCCTCTTCTTTCCAGTTCCCCCAACCATCCAAATTAAACCAGGCAGCACAGCGACCTCCATACAGACCCATGGAGAACCGGCCACCGCCTATTCGCCCATTCATGTCGCAAGTAGCACATCAAAATGCACATTCCCTCGATGCCTCGGCTCTGTCGTTACCGCAAGACTATGCTCCTCCCTCTATGGCAAGATCGAGATCTGCCACGGCTCCTATCCCTCCTCCGCCAGGTGTTGATTCAGACTATCCAGACCCCCCAAGTGCTATTCCAGAGAACAAAAGATTAGCTGAGTTAAATTTCGCCCCTTCTAGTCGGAACACCCCCGGGCTGAAGGATGTCCTCAAGGTCGGGATCAAACTCCCTGTACCACCTCTATTGATGCTGACCATGATATGCATAGATTCCGTCCCTCTCGTCCAGCCACCATATGGGAATGACCGATCTTTTACCCCCTTCACCTGCAGCACTTACGGGCCAACGGCACTTCCCATCCCTTTCCGGATTCCTGCCCACTACGCCAAACTCTGTCATCCACGAAGAACCTTCGGTATTGTATGACAGCGACGGTTCCAGCCACCGTACTGAACAACAGAATTTGTCAAACTCCACATCGTCACTCAATTATGGCCCTTTGAGCTCGCCGCATCCTCTGAACTATCCGTCGCTAGTTGGGCAGAAAGCGTTGGCTGATACCGAGCTGGACCATACCCTTAAATCGCTTGCCAGCTGGCTGGCAGCGGTGGAAGTTGGCCTTAACTCAGTCCTCGACAACGTTATCGAAGAGGAAACTGACATGGGTTTTGAAAAACTCACAACGGATGATCTTCGTCCAGAACCGAGCACCAGCTTATAGTTTCATACTCCAAAACAAGTGGGATCAAGGTAATTACTTTCCTTGTACATTAATTGCCTGCGTGTATTTAAAGGCTGTAGTATGTCCATAGTTTATTGTATCCATATTGATGTAGTGTCACTTCCCTGCTACTGGTATAGTTTGTAAAAATTAACGTCCAATGTTTTATCAGCTCGATTTATCCATCCACGGCTGCTTTCGAAGCTTGCTCGAAAAAATTATCCTTGGGTCCCAATTTAGCCCGCGATAATCGACCCTTGAAGACAGTTTGCAGGCACACGAATGTTTGAGGCTGATCTCTAGGAGAGTTGCTGCAGAACGGGTCATATTCATATTGTGATGTAGCCTTTAGCGACGATGTAATCTACTATAATGCGGACAGCCTCCGCTACATCCACTTCATCGGTTTTGATGTGAATTTCTGGAGATTCTGGTGCCTCGTATGGCGCGGAAATGCCAGTGAATTCTAGACATAATAGTCAATGACCATCCCGCAACGCTTGAAGCCCACTATGCGCACCTTTGATCTCGCCAGCCCGCGCCTTTTTGTACAGCCCCTTGGGATCCCTCGCTTCTACGACCGTCAGCGGCGCATCGACAAACACCTCAACGAAGGGCAGCGACGACTGCGCATGGAGTTCGCGCGCGAGATTGCGATCCGCGCGGTACGGCGAGATAAACGCCGTCAGTGTGATGCAGCCCGAATCCGTGAACAGTTTGGCAACCTGATCGCGGAGGGATTAGCCGCGTCTGAACGACAAATTATTTGCGCACCTCGCCGATCCTCCTGATGTTCTCGTTGCGCGACTTCTCGTCGAAACCGAGATCTTTGTTCAGTCCGAATCGGACGTTATCACCATCGAGGCGGTAGGAAAACTTCGCCAGATGTAGGAGGTGCTGCTCCAGAGCGCAGGCGATGGTGGACTGGCACGAGAAGTTAGTAATCGTGCACAACGGAACGATCCAGCCCAGATACCTTTCCACTTGCGCTGAGCCCTGTCAACCAGATAGTGGCACCCGTTTGTCCAAGGTATTGGCTGCGTTCGGAGGGCGTCGACGAGCCTGGCGGAGACAAAATTCGCGGTCAAGATCTGTAAAATGCAATAGCCACTGACCAGGATGAAAGTGAATGTTGGTGGCCATGGTATGAAGTGGAATAACGAAGAAAGCATCGTGGCTAACTCGAAGTACTTACTGACGGATGACGCGACCGTAGCGCGATTGTGAGTCGGCCGATCCAAATTGGGCGTTGTGCAAATAAAGTCTATTATTATACTTTTAAATACTCTACTCTAGCTGCGCGCTCTGCGAGTTTTATTTACGCGTATAGCAGTCGCTGCTGGCCGCGACCGTGTATCTCGAGGACTGTAGCCACACTCCTGCATCTCTTGCAGCACAAGGGAGCTACGCGTATCCTCCGCCACCAGGGTTTTCTGCAATATTGCCTCGTAAACTGTGGCTGGTGGTACGAAGCCAGCTGCTTTCATCTCCTCCAGATAGAAGAAGGCATCTTCATAGACTTCTTGTGTCAAACACAGCTCTATCATCTTTTCAAAGATAACAGGGTCTGGCTTGATCTGGGCTACCTTCATATCTTCTATCAGAAGATCTCCGAGCTGACGGTGTTGGGCCCCAATGCACCCGTCTAAGAGGAGGTAGAACGTCGGTAGGTCGGGCGCCAATTTGTAATCACTGAATGATTTGTATATTCCGACAGCGCGTTGCAAATCTCCAAGGTGGATGGATGCTTCAATGATGACTTTGAGAGAGTCAATATCAAGCTCTTGTCCAGCGGCGTGAATTTCATCTATGATTGCCCAGGCAGCGTCGAGGGTAGATACGTCGTGTTTGATAGCGTCCAGGAGGAACCTAGTCGTTGATGGCGTGGGCATAATATTACTTGTCTTCATGATGGGCAGGGTTTGCAGCGCCTCCTTCAGCTGGTCGTTTCGGCAGAACGCCTCGATAAGTGCGGCAAAGTGGTATTCTTTCCATTCGACGTTGGCGACTTGAAAGAGACGGAGAGCCTCGGTTGCCAATTCAGGGTGTCCATGGCGCGCCCCTGTGTTGAGCACGGCGTTGGTAATCAGTTCGGTGGGAACGAGATTGAGTTCGCCAGTGACCAGAGGCCAGCATTTGAGGACACCATCAAGCTTTGCATAATGTCAGTTGTAAATACGCAGCAAGAGAGAGTCGACGAACGTAAAGGTGTTTAGCGGAGGCATGGAGACACTCCATCCATATATGATTCTCCAGGCGTCTGTTGGAGACGCTCTCGAACCAGAGCGCGAGTTCGATAGCAAGACGCGCGAGACCGAGGACCGCAACCATCGAGATGACACTCTGAGCGGCGGAAAGCTCAGGAACAATTCCTGCCCTCTTCATAGCAAGCAATTGTGAGAGAGCACTCTCGGCGTTGCCTTCCTCTGCAAAGCATTGGATGATTGCGGTGTATATGGGAGCGGTTGGCTTGATGCCAAACTGCTGCATTCGGTCGAGCGCGTTCCACAGATTTATGTGAGGGCGTTCGGCTTGTGCCTTGGATTATAGAGTCAGTAATGGAGCGACTTCCCGAGTTTCGACATGCTCACGGCGATGAGGTGGACGAATGTTGCGGCTGTTGGCTGAACTCCGGCGAGAATCATGTCGTCGAAAATGGCCCAGGCAAAGAGCCAGCTGCGTTCTCGGGCAGCAAAAGTCATCAGGACGTTGTAGACTGTATAATCAGGCTTAATGCCATCCTTCTTCATGCGCTCAGCGAGCTGAAGACAGTCAGCAAAACGGCCCGAATTGGCGGCCGTCATCAGCTGAACGGTGTAGTCGGTGGAGGTGAGGGGACGACCAAGGGGTATCTGTGGGGTCAAGGCACATCGCGGTGCCGAGAAGTGGAACGCGCGTGCGCGGGAGAGAGGGCGCAGGGCGCGTTGGGCGAACATTGTCGGGGGACGAGGACAACGGCAAGATCTTCTGCTTACATAACACTTTAGGTTCAACAATGTGTGGCTTTCCGACGCGTCTTGTTCTCAGACCACCATGGTACGTCCCTCCTATTTTCCCAAATCTCTATCTAACCTCCTCTAGTTCTACTCGGAAACAATCCTCTCGCGCCGCGGGCCCCTGGGTAGAGTATGGCTAGCCGCACACATGGAACGGAAGCTCTCCAAGAGCCAGACTCTTCAAACAGACATCGAGCAGTCCGTCGGTGAGTTGGATCTTCACTCCGTTCACCAGTGGCTCATTCCCTTTCAGATGCTATCATGGGTCAGGAAATCGAATTGATGGCTCTGCGGCTCAGCGGTCAGCTTCTTTTGGGTGTCGTCCGAATCTACAGCCGAAAGGCAAAATACCTCCTCGACGACTGCAATGAAGCTCTCCTCAAGATCAAAATGGTACGTTAGGAAGACGCTGCTATTTAGTACTCTCTGATGCATTTTTTTAGGCTTTCCGACCTGGCGTTGTCGATTTGACAGAAGACCAACTTACAGTGAACAAGACAACTATCACCCTCCAAACGAACGGCATAGGTCTCGACCTACTCCTTCCGGATGTCGATTGGTGAGACGCCTACATCTATACCTCTTCCATTTTCTCACCGAAGCTCAGGGATGTGGATTTCGAGGACCGTCCTGTTCAGCGACAAGGCCATCACCAAGCTCACATTGATGACATTACCCTCCGAACTGCCGACGACTTCCAGCCATTTGGCGACGACGACCCTTTCGGTGTCGGTCCCTCCGATGGCATTGGGTCGCGCGATTTCGACGACTTGGACTTGGGTATTCATTGGGGGGATGAGCAAAATGAAAAGTCGGATAAAATGAGTGTGGACGACAGTGTCGGCGTCGGTCGTGACGCTGCAGCCCACCGCGACTCGCTCGGTCCGGAACTGCTTGGAAATCACGGTTTCGATCTGGATATTCTGTCGCAGCGGAGCAAGAGCAGAGATGCATCGGAACAACCTTTTGGAGAGGGCATGGATATCGACCCATTCCCAGAAATGGACCTTGGGGATCTGGGAATTGGCTTTGACGATATGCCCGCCCCCATACCAGATCTCGAAGAAGCCCACGCCAGAACTCCGAGTGAGACACGCTCTCTTTCCCGTGCTTGTAAGTTATGTCGGGCTACCATATATTTCTTCCTAATGTTATCATTTCAGCATCACCCTTGACAGAACTCCCCCTCACCCCTCCGCCGTTCGAGGACGTCGAGCCTAATCCAGAAGTACCGGCCACGGAAAAGGCCAAGCGCAAGCAGAAAGACAAGAAGCAGATCATTGACTCCGTCACCGAGCTCCAGAACGGCATCGCAGCAGGCAATCGCGGGCGTGCAGGCGCACACGCCAACCCCCTCAACACCGACGTCAGCAGCATCATCTCTCCGCAGCACTTCCTGCCACGCTCCGCGATCGTCATGCGCCTCCTCGAGATTCGTGACGACCCCGTCACCTACTTCCTCCCCACCGCGAGCAAGGCGAACGCGCACTTCTTCTCCGCCGCCCCGCCGGGCCTGGCACCCGCGCTCGCAGACCTGTTTCTGCGCCCCGTGCCCGGCGCCGCGCCGCAGAAGCGCAAGGGCGCCTCTCCCGGCCCGAGCCCGAGCAAGCGCGCGCGCCTCGACGACGTCGAGCAGGCGCGCCGTGCGGAGAGCATCGCACCCAGCGAGCACGGTGGCTTGCCGCAGGCAGACTTTGGCCAGAGCATGGACGGCGGGTTCGAGTTCGCGGACCAGTCGGGCGCGATCGACAATTTTGAGCTCGAGCTGCCCGAGGCGGACGTGCACATGGAGCCCGAGGAGCGCGCGCGGTCGGTGCTCACGGACCGCAGCCGCTACTCGTCGGTGGATCCAGACGGGCTCGAGTACACGCGTGCCGCGGGGTACGACGGCACCTGCGCGATCTCGATCTTTGACGTCAGCCTGCCCTCGCAGGCGACGCAGAGCCAGGCTGTGGGCGGCGAGCAGGAGGCGGAGCCGGTGGAGGGTGACAAGCACGGGTACAGCAAGAACACTGTCAAAGCGCTGGGCCTCATCAGGAAGGAGCTGCAGCCTGCGGTGAATGAGGACGACGAGCCCGCGCCCGAGGGCCTGAGCTTCAAGAAGATGTCTATCAAGGTATGTGTTCAATAGGCAGTAAATACATGATACTAAACTTTTTGTTCTAGGGCTCACGACGCGCCGCGTCTTCATTCTTTTTCGAGCTCCTCGTCCTGGGCACGCGCGACTGCGTCAAGCTCTCACAGCGCAAACCCTTCTCCGACATTGACATCCGCGCAAAGCCACGCCTCTGGGAGCACCAACAGCACGCGGTCGACGACGACGCTGCCGCGGAGCACGCCTCTGAATCCGGATTATGAGCGATATCTCACCATATTTATCCCGTGTTGTAGTTTCCATTTACCGGCCTCAGTTTTTATATAGTGTATACCCTGTAGTCAGACACGAATCTTATGTAGTTTCTTGATTTACTTTACATGAATAAATATATGAATGTGAAAAAGAATGGATAGCGCGGAGCCCCCAGAAGCAAAGCAAAAGAATGTAAAGAGGGAAATTAGGTTATGATGCCTTTACGGTGGCGAGCAGGTATTGCTGTGCGGCGGCGAGCGCCTCGTCTGTCTTGTTCTCGTTGAGGCCAACGCCTTGCGCCGAGTCCTCCTTGCCGCCGGCCTATAATAAACGTTGAGCAAACAGACCGAGAATTTTTTATAACCACCCACCTTTCCGCCGACGATGTCGGTGACCTTGCCCGCCCACGTGCGTGCATCGACGCCCTGCGCCTTGAGCGACGGCGCGACATAGTTCGCATGCGCGATCTTCTGCGTCTCGCCGTCGACGCTAAACACATACACGCTCTTCCCCAGCAGCTTCGCCTGCGACACCACGCTCTGCAAAATCTTCGCGTTCCCATCGACGTCGAGCAGCGCGACGAACGCCTCCGCCTTGTCGTCCTCCTTGAAGAAGCGCTGCACGCGCTCGACGGCCGCCTTGTTCGCGGCCGTCTCGCGGTCCTTGACCTGCTGCGCGAGCGCCTTGCGGATCCCCGCGAGCCGGTCCTTGAGCTGCGCCTTGCGGAGCACGGAGATGTCCGCCTGGTTGAGCTCGACGGTGAACGCGCGCAGCCCCGCGTCCTTCGCCTTGCCCGTCTCCGCGTCGAGAGCATTGAGCCGCTCCTCCAGCGCCTGCGCCGCGCGCGTGACCTCCGCGGCCTGGTGCCCCGTCACCGCGACGATGCGCCGGATACCCTTTGCGACGCCCGCCTCCTCGGTGATGACAAAGTCCTTGATGTCGCCCGTGCGCGCGACGTGCGTCCCGCCGCAGAACTCGACGCTCGTCTGGCGCCACTTGGGGTTCTCGATGTCCCGTGCGATCTCGTCGACGTCGTACTCGAGCGTGACGACGCGGACGGGGTCGGGGTACGACTCGCCGAACACCGCGCGCAGCCCGGGGATGCGCTGCGCGGTCTCGAGGCTCAGGTTCTTGCTGAACACGCGCACGTTCTTCCTGATCCAGTCGATGCTCTGCTGCTCGATGCGCGCGAGCTCGGGCACGGTGACGCCCGTCTTGTGCGAAAAGTCGAAGCGCAGCTTCGACGGCGCGACGAGCGAGCCCTTCTGGTCGATGTGGTCGCCGAGCACCTCGCGGAGGCAGTAGTTGAGGATGTGCGTCGCCGTGTGGTTGTTGCGCAGCGGCCAGCGGCGCAGCTCGTCGTACGACGCCACAACGGCGTCGCCGCGCGCGAGCGCGCCGTACTTGAGGCGACCCGTGTGCAGCACGTAGCCGTTGTACACCTGCACGTTCGACACCTCAAAGTCCGCGACGCCGTCGACGACGATGTTGCCCGTGTCGTACTCCTGCCCGCCCGACTCGGCGTAGAAGCTCGTGCGGTCGAGCAGGATGCCAAAGTCCGCGTCCTCGGGGATCTCGCTCGTCGACGCGACGAACGCCTTGTCGTAGAAGATGGCCTTGACGGTGGCGTCGACGTTGCCCAGGCTGAATTTCGCCGAGTCGTCCGTCTTGGGGACGCCCGCGTCCTTCTCCAGCGCCGCAAGATCATGCACATCCAGCTTGACGAGGTTCGCCGCGCCCTTCTTCACATCCGACTTGCTCGCCTCTTTCGAGTGCGCCTGCGCCGCCTCGAACTCTGCATCATTAATCGTAAGCCCGAGCTCCTCCGCCATCAAGCGCGTGAGGTCCACAGGGAACCCAAACGTATCATACAAACGCCACACGTCCTTCCCATTGAGCTCGCTGACGCCCGCCGCGCGCGCCTTGCCCGCGAACTGGTCAAAGAGCTTCTCGCCGCGGTCGAGCGTGCGCGAGAAGCTCTCCTCCTCCTCGTCGAGGATCTCCTTGATCTCGTCGACGCGCTTCGTGATCTCGGGGAACGCGGCGCCCATCGTCTCGACGACGACGGGCATGAGCGACGAGAAGAACGAGCCGATGCTCACGCCGAGCTTCTTGCGTGCGTAGCGCGCGCCGCGGCGGAGGATGCGGCGGAGGACATAGCCGCGGCCGACGTTGTTCGGCACGCCGCCGTCGCTCAGCGCAAAGGTGAGCGTCCTGACGTGGTCGGCGACGACGCGGTACGCAGTGTCAATCCCGTCCACGTCCTCCGCGCCAAAGCGGCCCTCGTACTTGCGGACGCCGGTGAGCGCCTGGATCTTGTCAAAGATCGGCAGGAAGACGTCCGTGTCGTAGTTGGAGCGGCAGTCCTGGATGACAGACACCAGGCGCTCGAACCCGAGGCCGGTGTCGACGTGCTTCGAGGGCAGCGGCCGGAGGGAGCCATCGTCCTCGCGGTTGAACTGGATAAAGACGTTGTTCCATATCTCGAGGACGTCCGGGTCGTCGTGGTTCACGAGGCTCGCGGCGTTCCGCCCGCCGATGCGGTCGTAGTGGATCTCGCTGCACGGGATGAGCATATTTATAGACGCGGAACGGGGGAACGCACCTGCATGGGCCGCAGGGGCCGGTCGCGCCCATCTCTGCAGACGATGAGCATCCGGGCGTGTACAAAAACGGCAGACGCACCCCAAAAGTTGTCTTTGGCGTTGCCCGGGATGATGTGGTCCTCCGGGACGCCAATATCGAGCCAATACTGCTTCGCCTCGAGATCGGGCTCGAGGCCCGCGGCGGCATCGCCCTCAAAGTACGTGACGTAGAGGCGGTCGGGCGAGAGCTTGAAGACGTCGGTGAGGAGCTCCCATGAATAGGCGATGGCCTCTTTCTATAATAGGCAAGTCAATACGGCGCGGAGAAAAAAAAAGCGGGCGGCGACGGGCCTTGAAGTAGTCGCCAAAGGACCAGTTGCCGAGCATCTCGAAAAAGGTGTGGTGGTACGAGTCGCGGCCGACGTCCTCGAGATCTGGCGGGGTCAGCAGGGGCCGAGACAGAGACACCGTACGTACCGTTGTGCTTCCCGCCGGCGCGGATGCACTTTTGGGAGTTGAACGCCCGCTTGAGCTTGGACATGTCCGAGTGCGGGTCGACGGTGCCCAGGAAGATGGACTTGAACTGCGCACAATGAGCCGCGCGTTATCTGATCAGGCGATGGGGCTTACCTGGTTCATCCCCGCGTTCGCAAAGAGCAGCGTCGGGTCGTCGAACGGGATGGTCGGCGACGATGGGCAGAAGACATGGTTCTTCTGGCGGAAAAAGTCGAAGAACTGCTGGCGGATCTTGGGCGCAGACCAGGGGCCGGTGTAGTGGGACATGTCTCGCGATAAGGAGCGGCGGAGCGACATGGTCGCTTTTCTAAACATGACTCGATCGCGTGACGCGTCACACTTTTCTCTTTGCTCCTCAACCATGCCCCGCCTCCCGCCCTCGCTGCTCGCCGTCCTCCGCCGGCCCCCGCGCCTGCCTGTGCTCGCCGCCGCCCGCGTCCTCGCCCGGCACACACCACCACCGACGCTCTTCCGCCTGCCCACGCTGGCACCAAGCCCGCTGTTCCAGCTCCCCGTGCGGTTCGCGGCGCGTGGCACCGAATACCAGCCCTCGCAGCGCAAACGCAAGCGCAAGCACGGCTTCCTCGCGCGCAAGCGCACCGTCGGCGGGCGCAAGATCCTGAGCCGCCGCGCAGCCAAGGGGCGCAAGTACCTCTCTCACTAGGTATGCCACGTCTCTGATTCCCAAGCTGTCTGCTCACGCCATTCATAGAACATGTACATTGCACTAGTATAAATAATATATCCGCCGTCCTGAGGGTATACTCCTGCAGGGGTATATAATGCATCACCGCACGCCGTCGAGAATGCCGCGGACGTCGGGCACGGCCGTGAGGTCCGCGAGGAAGGGTATGAGGTCCGTGAGCTCTGCGTCGTGGGGGTCGTTGAACCACGAGGAGACGGGCACGGCGTTGTTCGGGTGAAAGATGTACGAGGCCGGCGAGTTGTCGAGGATGATGGTATCCGCGATCGGCCGGCCAAGTTGGGAGAGGTCCTGCAGGCGGTCAGCGGTGCCAGCGTGCAGGGGGGATAAAAATACCTTGACATAGTTGCCCTTGTGGTTGAAGCAGCTCTCGCGGAAGAGCCTGTGGGCGACGACGCGGTGTATGTCGAGCTTGTCGAGGACGGGGTCGGCATACTAGGTGGGGTCAGGGGGAGAATTGGCGGCAGAGTAAGACGGACCTTGCTGAGGCTGGCGGTGAATATGACGACCTCGTATATCTCGCCCATCTGCTTGAGAAAGTTGTCTACGCCGGGCCTTTTGAGGACATGAAAGTGATGCCAGTGGTATTCGATTTCGACAGGGACGATAAAATCGGCTTGTTGGACAGCCTGGGGGAATTAGAAAGGAGCATCAGGGGATATACGCACCTACTTTGAAGCTGCTGTGGACGAGGGTTTCGTCGAGGTCGAGCACGAGGCACTTGCGGCCGACGTGCTCAGGGGCAATCGGAGGCAAAAGGGGTTTGGGAACGCCGTCCTGGGGTGTGTAAGCACAAGAATACAGAAGAACTGCGGACATACAGGGCCGATGGGGATGCCTGAGCCGCCGGCCTTGATGAGGCGCTCCTCCTCGTCCTGCTCGTCGTGGAGATGGGTGAGAAAGGCGTCGTCGTCGTCTGTGCGATCAGAGTCGTCCGAGTCGTGGGTGTGGGTGTGGATATCGGTGGTGCCGAGAGAGCCGGGGGGCTGTACGGCGCCGGAGGTCATGCCATCTGTCTCGTCCTCCGGGAGGAGAGCAGCGTTGATGGGGAGGGGGACGACGACCTCTGAATCGGCAGGGGATGGCGGGGGGTGCGGGGGGATGATGAAGCCTGCGAGGAGGGCGGGGGACTCCTCGTCGGGCTCGACATTTATTTGTGCCAGGGGGGGAGGGAGGACGTGGAGGGGCGTGGGCGCGTCGGGGACGGCGACACAGGGGACGACCTTTGTGACGACGCGGGAGAGAAAAGAGGGCCTGATGCGGGCGATGGGCGAGGGGGGCTTGATGATGGTGGACGAGGAGAGCGGCTTGCGGCGGTAGAAGGGGGTGCGGGTGACGGCGGTGCTGACGGACGCCTCCTCCTCCTGCGGGGGCTTTGCGAAGAGTCTGTGGCGGAGGGAGGGCGCCATGGTTGGGGAGAGGAGCGGCGGCGGCGTGTGTGCACGGGGCGGTGACAGGCACGTGCTGCGTGACAGTACAAGAGGAGTGTTTTGTGTCTTACATACTCATTCTCTGACTAATACAATGCTATCCTTCTCCCCCCCTGATGCGGCGCAGAATATCCAGACCATGCGCCTGCGCGACGACCCGCCCCCAATAGCCCAGCCACAGCGCCCTCCGAAGAAGCGCAAGACGCCCCCCACCGCCGAGCAGCCCCAGCAGCAGCAGCAACAGCAACAGCAACAGCAACAACAGCCGCAGCAGATGCAGCATGTCCTCCCGCCCATGATGCACGGCCTGCCGCCCGGCTACGCCTATGCCCCCGCAGACTACACCCCCGGTGGCATGCCGCCCGCCGGCCTGCCCCACCCCGGCGTCCAGCTCCAGCAGCCGCCGTCGCAGTCGCCCCCGCCCTCCGCCTCCCAGCGCGCCCTCAGCTCCACAAAGCGCGCAGAGCAGAACCGCAAGGCCCAGCGCGCCTTCCGCGAGCGCCGCGACCAGTGCGTCCCCTCCAGCCCCGAGTTTCCCCGCTGACGTCCCCCAGGCATGTCAAGGCCCTCGAGTCCCGCTCTTCCCTGCTCGATGCCGCCCTCGCCTCCGCAGACGAGGCTAACCGCCGCTGGGAAGAGTGCCGCGCCCTCGTCGACCAGCTCCGTGTCGAAAATGCCGCCCTCCGTGCCACCCTCAACCAGGTCCAGCACCTCCCCCCCAACCTCGCCCCCCACGAAGAGCCCAAGCCCCAAGACCAGCAGCAGCAGCAGCAGCCTCCCCGCGACGCAGACGCCCCCGCAGACCAGCCCGCATAGTCCATACGTACCTTTACCTACCGTCCCGTCGTCTACCGCTTGTACATCAGTCTCCGTAATCTCCCCGAAGTGTGTCGTTCGTGTGATAGTCGTGGTCTCTGATCAAGGCGAGCTGGCCAGTTTTATGTAACCAACTGCCTTTGTCAACATCTTTGTCATCCACCGCCGTCGTGACTCTGCTCAATAGACTCCTTGACGTCGTCGTCCCCGACTCCCAGCCATCCGATAACGGCATTGCGCCTCCTGCAATTTTCGCGCGATGAGTGCGGATGCGCGAGAACCCCGCGGCCATGCTCGCTGCCTGCCTCATTCCGGCCGCAGCGAAATTACCACCCGTAAAATAACATTGTATATATACTTTTCGCAGAAAACCGTACAGAAAATACGCATACATGAGCACAAACCCCACAGTAAGATGCATATCACTATCTACGCCCGCGCTTCCCGCCCCCCGCCTGCGCCTCCGCCTTGCGCTTCCCACCCCCCTCCAGCGCGCTAAGCAGCGCGCCCACCCTCGTGCGGTGCGCCTCCAGCACGCGCTTCTCGCCCATCCGCACAACAAGCGCATGCCGCGCGTTCGTGCGCATCTCCCCCATCCCCGCCGCTGCGCGCGCCGTGTCCTCCGCGAGCGTCGTCGCGTACGCACCAAGCCGCGCCCCGAGCGCCGCGTGCAGCACGCGCAGCGCCGGCGCACTGGCCACGGGCTTCGGCATGCGCCCCTTGTCGCGCGCGCGCGCCCACGCCGTGTCGTCCGCCAGCAGCTGCGTGAACGCGAGCAGGTCCTCCGGGAGCTCCGCCGTGCCGTCTTCCTGCAGCTCGAGCACAAACACACTGTAAATTTATCAGTCATCATCTCGGGTACATGCGCCCACACGTACTCGTCCCCGCCCTCCTCGAGCCACCAGTCAATGCGCGCCTCCACGTCCGCCGGCGCCGCGCCCGCTTTTACCAGCACGTCCGCGCGCATCTCCGCGACGTCGCCCGGGTTCCCGTGCCCGCCGCCGGGCAGCGGCAGCCAGTCGACGTGCCCGAACCCGCGCAGCAGCTCGCTGTTCGGCAGGTCCTGGTACGTGTTCCACTGCGCCTGACGTCAGTCGGCGCTCAGCCTGAGGGAGAAGGACGCACGATCTGCTCGCCGGCCTTGATCGGCTTCGTCGCGATCATCTTGAGGCACTCGGGCTCGTAAAAGAGCTTCACCTGTGCGTGTGGTTAGCGTAGTAAAAATGAGACGCAGGAGGAGACGCACGTTCTCGGACTGGTACCGCGCGTTGAGCATGTCCGCGAGCGGGACCATCGCGACGACGACCGCGTCCTCCTCCTCGTCGCTGTCCTCGCTTCCTTCCTCGTCCTCGTCGTGCTCGCCGTGCGCCTCCTCCGCAGGCGCAGGCGCATCAGCCTCGACGTCCATCGCGCTCCCCACGCTCGTATCGCCCGCCCCCGCGTCCTCGTCCTCGTCCTCGTCAGCGTCCTTCTGCAGCGTAAAGCTCCGCGACAAAATGCGGCTCCCCTGCAAATGATACACCGCAAGCGAATACCTTGCCTCCACCTCCGCCGGGTCGAACAAGTCCGGGCGGCTCTGCACCCACCATCAACCCTACCCCCAAAAACATTTTTGAAGGCACGCACCTCTATCGCAGGCCGCACCTTTTCGGCGTAGTCCTTCTCCGCCTGCTCGCGCCCGAGCTTGTCTGCAGCGCGTGTGAGAATGGCGCAAAATCAGGTAAGGGGGCGACGCACCTACCACGGCGGTGCCCTGCAGCTCAGCGAGGTCCGCGGCGTCCCAGAACATCGGCGTGTCGAACTTCGTCGGCAGGATCTCTGCACTACGTCAGCCTAGAACCACAATCCCCAACACAGCGCGCACCGAAATACCCAGCCCACTCCGACGCACCCCCGCGCGCCTCCTCCCACATCATGCACAGGATCAGCCCGCTCCACCCCTCGTGCAGGCGCGCCGCGGCCCACTCCTTCACGCCGAAGCGCGCGCGCAGGGCGCTGGTGCGCGTGGACAGGACGAGCGCGCGGGGGACGGCGAACACCGCCTGCCCCTCGGGGATGTCGACGCGCGCGACGACGCCGCGGCCGCCCTCCGCCGCGGGGAAGGCGACGATGTCGATGGCCGCCAGGTCGATCTGCCCGCCGTGCGCCTGGAACCAGGCGAGGAAGGGCGGCGTTTCCGGGAGCGGCGGTTGCGTCAGGCTCATGTCGGCGACGGGCGTGTGGGTCGTGGGGGAAGAGAGAAAAAGTGCGGATCACGTGCGAAAGTGACTCTGCTCCGCACCGCCATGTCGAACGTCTCGTTCACCATCCGCAGGCCGACGCCCGTCTCGCGCGCCGCCTCCGCCACCCCCGCCGCCGACGCCGCCGCCTTCAAGACCCCCGCCATCCCCAGCCCCCTCGCCCGCAGCACCCCGCCCACCACCGCCGCCAACGACGACGACGACGACTCGAGCGGCGCCGAGAGCCCCGCCGCCGACGAGCTCGTCACGGGCTTCGACCGCTTCGGCGTCCAGCGGTGCGTGCCCCCCCTGCACCACCCCGCAGTCGTCTCAACTCACAGCAGCCCTTGAGCAGCGCCGGCCCCAAACGCCCCGCGAGCACCCCGCTCGTCATCGCGCCGCTGCGCAACAAGGACTGGCGCGCCCTCGCGCGCCGCCGCCGCGGGCAGCCCGCGTACGTGCCCCCCTCCGCCGCCGCCGCCACCGGCGCCGACGGCTCCGTCGGCGGGCTCGGCACGCGCGACGCGATCAACGCAGGCCCCGTTCTCTCCGGGCTGCAAGTCCGCGCCCCGCGCCCCGCCTCTGCCCCGTCGTCCCCGCGCTCGCCCGCCCCCGCCGCCGATGCCGACGTCCCCATGCCCTCCGAAGACGAAGCCGCCCTCCTCGCCGTCCTCGCCGAGGCCGCCGGCGAGCCCGCGCCCCACACCGGCCCTGCGCTCGCCATCGCGCCCGTCTCCGAGACCGACGCCCTGCGGCAGGACGTCGCCGACCTCCCGGACGCCGCGACCCCCGCGGACTACGCGCGCGTGCCCGTGGCGCAGTTCGGCGCCGCGCTCCTCCGCGGGATGGGGTGGAAAGAGGGCACCGCCGCGACGCGCAAGCCCGGGCGCGGGCTCGTCGAGCCGTACCTCCCCGCCGCGCGCCCCGCGCTGCTCGGCATCGGCGCGAAGGAGCAGGAGGTGTACGACGACGGCTCGAAGAAACGCAAGGGCGCGGGGCGCCCCGAGCGGCGCTATGTCCCCATCGTCAAGCAGGAGCGGGCGCCGTCGGGCACTGCGTCGCCTGCCGGCCGTCGCTCGCGCTCGCGCTCGCCCCGCCGCTCGGCCGCCTCGTCCCGCCGTGCGTCGCCTTACGCCCGCGAGCGCGAGTCAAACGGTGGCTCCGCGCGCCGGGGCGACGACATGGACCGCCGGCGCACGGAGGACCGCGAGCGGCGGCGCTACGACGACCAGCGCGACACCCGCCGCAGGGACGACGACCGCGAGCGCCGCAGAGACGACGAGCGCCCCGCGTCCCGGCGCGAGTCGTCGAGCTACGACAGGCGGCGAGACCGCTGATCGATGATCATCCACGTACACGTTCCTTTTGTTATCTACGCAGCAATTGTACAGCTTCTGTCTATACTAGTACAGTCGTAAATGTAGAAGCCTTCTTGTACTCGCTCCACTGTACTCGCCCCACCCAAGGACGCCTCTAGATAAGTGCCATCCGAAGATAAGCGCCGCCATGGCACACACCGCCTCACCACCCGCGCCCGCCCTCCATTATCGGGCGGTTCATGTGCGGCGGCGTCGTCAGCGTGTCCGCCGTCAGCGCCGACGACACCGCGTCGTCGTCGTACGCCGCGCGCCGCGCCTGGCCCTGCAGCGCCGGGTGCCGCGGCTCGCGGTCGTAGCGCAGCGGCTCGACAGGCACCACCGGCGGGCCCCCCACGGGCGACTGTTGGTAATACCCCGGCATCCCGCGCTGCGACGACGGCGCCGGGCTCGCGCCGCGCTGGGACTCCGAGAGCGACTGTGGCGCTCCGACATCAGTCCGCGGACGCAGGCGAGAGTGCGGCGCACTCACCGGCGGCTGGATGTCGATGTGCGGCGCGTCGCTGTTGTAGCTGCGCTGCGAGCGGCGGTCGTCCGCGGGCGCCACCGCCGGCGCAGCGGGGTGCATCCACGAGCCTGCGTAGCTCGAGCGCGACGGCGGCCTGTCCTCGCCGCGCACGGACGGCGTCGCATGGCGTCCCGCCGAGTTCTCGCTCTGCCCAGCTCATCAGCACCCACCCAAAACATATCACAAGCCACTCACAAACGACCGTCCATGGTGCCCCTCATAGTGCGCCGGGCTCGCCTGGCTGCTCACCTCCTCGATCGCGCTCATCGGCGTGCGCATCCC
Organism: Hypholoma sublateritium FD-334 SS-4; assembly: GCA_000827495.1. Taxonomy (NCBI): domain Eukaryota; kingdom Fungi; phylum Basidiomycota; class Agaricomycetes; order Agaricales; family Strophariaceae; genus Hypholoma; species Hypholoma sublateritium. The sequence continues at coordinate 978,932 of KN817520.1, read as the reverse complement.
CGCCGCATACGGGTTGCTGAACAGCTCGAGCGTCGACAGCGTCGACGAGCCCGAGCCCGCGGACGACCCGCGGCGGTGGCGCCCCGCGCGCCCCGGCGCCGCCGTGCGTAGGGGCACGGGCAGCGGCTCCTGGCTCGTCACGCTCGACTCGGACGCCGCGCCGGCCGGCAGCGCGGGCGACGGCGCGCGCTCGGGCGTGCGCGCCATGAACTCGTGCGGCGGCGGCAGCCGGATGCGCAGGTCTGTGTCGAGAGTCGGGATGAGGTTGTCCGGCGGCACGGCCACCGTTGGGTGGTGCGGCGTCGGCGCGAAGCTGAGTACGCTCGAGGGGCGCCGCATGCCCGTGCCCTCGGAGACGCTCGGGGCGCGGATGCTTGGGGCGTGCGTGCTTGGTGCGCGCGAGTACGAGGGACCAGGGCTCGCTGCGCGCATGCTTGGGGCGTAGTTGCTCGACGGGCGGGCGTTCGAAGGGTTTGGACTGGCCGCCCGCATGCTTGGTGCGTAGGTGCTCGGCGGGCGGGCGTTCGATGGGTTTGGACTGGGTCCGCGCATGCTCGGGGCGTAGGTGCTCGACGGGCGGATCATCGACGGGTTCGGGCTCGCAGTGCGCATGCTGGGCGCATAATTACTGGGCGGGCGGGCGTTCGAAGGATTCGGGCTGGGGCCGCGGATACTCGGCCCATAGTTGCTCGGCGGGCGCGTCATCGACGGGTTCGGGCTGGGGCCGCGCGCGCTCGTTGCGTAGTTGCTCTGGGGCGCATGCGATGTGTTCGGACTGCGCCCCCGCATGCTCTCTGGGCGCACACTCGGTGCCCGCACGCTGGGGGCATAGTTGCTCGGCGGGTTCACAGGCAGGACGTCGGCCGGGGGCGGAACAGGGAGCGCCGTCGGCGCCGCCTGCGAGCGCGAGTCCGCGCGGGAATGGCCGCTGGGCGCCATGATCGAGCGCTGGCGCCGCGGCGGGTCGCGGTACGACCCCCCCTCGCTCAGGCCGTCGTCCGTGTACTCCTCGTCCTCCTCCCCGGCCGACATTGGAGGTTCGACGTGCCCAATCGCGCGCCCGCGGTCGAGCCCCTCCTGCATGCCCAGGCGGTACGCCTCCTCGCGCGCCGTCTGCACCAGGATCGCCTCGTGCAGCTGGCGCGCGCGCGTGCGGCTCCGCGCCGCGTCCTTCTCCGCGTCGTGGCGCTGGCGGTCGACGGTGCCGATGACCTCCTGCGCGCGGTATATCTCCTTCTGCGCGGTGTCGAGCTGGATCTTGTACAGCCTGGGGGCGCTCAGCGCTCAGCGGCGGGGGCGGCGCGGCGACGTACCTCAGCTCCTCCTTCGCGCGGCCCGCGTCGCGCAGGGCCTCGAGGCGGGCGTCGTTCACGGCCTGCAGGTGGGCGGTGACCTCGCGCACCTTGCGCTCCGCGGCGTCCGCGCGGCGGCGCTCAGCGTCGGCCTGTGCGCGCAGGCCCTTGACGGTGCGCCGGATCTCCTCCTCGAGCGACTCGCGCTCGGAGGTGCGGCTCGCTCTGGAGCGGCGGTTGGAGCGAAAACTGCTGTTGGCATCGACGCCGGAAAAGGAGGGCGTCGTGGTGTGGTCGGGAGTGTGTTCTGGGGAGGGAGGCTCATCGGCGTCCATGACCAACTCGAACCAATAAGGAATACACACAGCCAATCACCGGTTTGTAGCTTTTACCCTGACTGTGCGAAACACCAACCTATGTACAGACTCCTACAGACTCCCCACACCAGGGTTCAGCACCGCTATCTGATCTTTCTACTCGCTAGCAACGAAAGCGTCGCTAGGGTACCGCCCAAAGTATGGCTTTTCGCAATCCGAAAACCCTGTTCCCCAACACAGGGTATCATTAGTGCCTGCCGCCCGGAGGAATGGCAGCGCGCGCATCGCGGTCTTTCTCCGTTTCCATCCATCAATGAGACTGTCATGAGAGGAAATCGTGGTCTATCACGATTTCCCCGCAGACTGTCGTCCTATTCGCGGATGTTAATCACCCCGATATCCGGGCTCCGACATGATGCTAAGATACTCGGAATCTGGGCTCCTGACATTCTGGAATGCCTTGTACTCTGCTGCTTGTGTAGACGTCATTGCTGCATTTGCAGTGCTCGCGGCACCGCCCCGAGATTGGCACGCCTATCTCCCACTGCTTAAAGCCAGGCACGCCTGCAGTCTCATCCCCGCGTCGCCAATATGCCTACGATATATATGCTAGGGCTCATCTTCAAGTTTCGAGTCCATATCTTCCGCCTTTGCATCCATCGTCGCCACACTCGACTTGAGAGCATCTGCTCCCTTGCACACCTAATCGCTCCTCGCCTTACGCCGACTTTAGCCAAGAAAAAGGCCCTTCTCATTGGTATTTGTGGTTCGGGGGACTCGTCCGGAAAAAAGAAAGACCGCAGGCTCAAAGGCCCACACAACGACGTCAAAGCCATGTCTGATCTCCTCATCGGTCAGTGTTCCCTCTGTAGTAGGTTCTGTCAAATGTACTCAACCGCTCCTCCAGATCTGTACGGCTATACCCACGGCGAAATCACCAAGCTCCTTGATGATGGCAAGCAAGAAGACACCCAGCCCACACAGGAGCGCATTGTAGGCGTATCCCTTTCTCGAAAGCCGTCTCTTTCTTGAACCCTTATACAGCTGCAAGCCATAAAGGATCTGGTCAAGGGGGCCGAACGGGGCGACAGGTTCCTGTTCTATTGTAAGCGTCAATTGTTTGCATGCATGTCGGCTCGCTATAGCCCGTCTAGTTGCAGGCCACGCAAGCCAAATTGACACCAAAAATCCCGAAGAAGAAGATGGAAAAGACGAACGTACGCCTTTTCCATCTGTGTTGATATGATGTTCAATGGCCCTACAGACATCGTATCTTGCGACGGAAAATTGATCAAAGACGACGTAAGGATAACATGCCCAATCAATGAGCTTGTTTCTAATCGACTTTCGTTGCTAGACTCTGAATGAATATCTCGTCAAGCCCCTCCCGTCCGGCTGCACCCTCAGAGCAGTGATCGATGCCTGCCACTCTGGATCTCTTCTAGGTTTGTGACAACAAGCTTTGCAAGCGCATGCGGACCTAATACACTTCGCTAGACCTTGAGCACTATGCTTGCAATCGTGTATACGTACCTTGGACGAGTAAAGGTGGCAAGCGCGGGGTACGGACACTATGGTATAGGATAGGTTAGTCCCCCTTCTATGTAGCCCTAACACCTCTGATATCAGACATAATGCAGCTAAGCAGAACGCAAGTGAGTTAATTTATCTTATTCGTCTCGACGACTACTTCTGATCTGCTGTAACATGCAAATAGTCATTATGCCCCCGCTTGAGACATCCCGCAGATCTACCCATCGCTCTTCTAATGACCCTTTCCTTCCCTCGATTACCAACACCCTTGCATCCCCAGTGGGCGTGCAGCCCTCCGTCGTTGAAAGCAGCAAGATATATCCTCCGAAGACGCGCTGTTTGACCGTCGTGACGGAGACCCCCCACCTCATAAACACTCAAGTACGCTTCTGCCAGTCGCCCATCGACCAAATTTCCTCCCCGGAGGCACGCTTCTGCGACGCCATACACTGCTTCAACGAAGATGACATCCCTGAATTTCTTTCGAGCCGCGCCGATGTCGTTAGTCCCATCTACGCCATTCTCCCGCAGTACTTTAATCTGGAAACATCCTTTTTCGTGTAGCTATGCCTATCCTCCTCTAGAGATGAGCAAAAAACCTGGGAGGATGGGAAGGGTGGGTCCATGACCCAGAAACTGGTGAAAATACTACGTGCGTTCTTGTCCAGCTATCAGCGCACCATCGCAACACTGACATCATCATTGACAATGGCAGGCGCAAACCCCAACCCAACCCTCCATCGAATGATGACACACGTCAGGTTCGTTGTTTCCTTCCAAGCCCACGCTACCCTACTCACGTCGACATAGCCACGAAATCCATAACTTCTACGTCGAATTGCACCCCGATGCCCGGCAACACAAGAAGGAGTGTGCCATACGCAAGCAGCAGAAGGCAGCGCAGAAGGCAGCACGACAAGTGGGCGGTACGGCCTCGCCGTTTCTGCAGCAGTCAGGCCCCGCAAAAGCCAGAAAACTCAAGTCGCTGTCATTGGAGTTCGTCAACTTCCAGGACCCAGAGGTACGACACCCGCGTTCCCTGCCTCGCTCTCTGGATATTGAGCACCGCATCCTTTTCACAGCTTTCGAGTCACTTCCCTATTACGCCTAAGGTAATACACATTTTTAATTTGCATGCAGCAACAATGCGGCTCAATTCTACACTTCCAGAATATGCGCATACGCACCTGGGACATGTAACTTCGCCATTTCGCTTTGTTCTACTTTCTATTGTTGCTCTCACTTTCTATCATTCCTTTCGTTCGCTTTCCAAATACCCCCCTTGCACCATGTAGCTATTAAGTACTAGCATCACATTCATATTCACATGTAAACCGCATTCATACCCATTCATACATTTGTTTCTATTCTTGTAATACCTGTTGTATGTACTGCACCATATCACAGTCTCCTGTAATTTCCTTTCACAATACTTATTCATCCACGCGCAATCCACGCGGAGGAGGGCCTTTCCAGTGACCAACCCGGGCCGTGCTGGGCGGTGGCGTGGCAAACGCAAATGATGCTATTCACAGGCTACTTAGGTGGTTGACTCAAGGTTGACTTCCCAAAAATACATATGTACAGCCTGAGGCTTGAGCCCAACGGGAATCATCGAAATGATATCCGCTCACGTGCAGCGCACACCTTGAACTGTGCCACAGACATAGCCTGAGGAAATTTTGAAAGGCTGTCCTTGGCTGTTCCGACAATGAGCTTGTGACCCAAAGTTCCTGGATTTGCCCACAAATCCCTGGCTCCGAAACTCACGCTTGGGTATGCTATACACAACCACTCTTAGGCGTATTCTCCTGGCCAAGGTCACAGGTGGCAAGCCCAGCGCGAATTCTATCAAGATTCAAGAGCCTATAATTGTCATCAATCTTCCCCCAGATGGCAAGAGAAGATATCCTCTGCTGGCGGCGCTTGATTGTGTCGATGACGATCATCTGATCCTCTCCTGTCATGACTCACTCTGGGTCTCTGCACTTGACGATTCTTCGCCTGCCTAATAGACGGATCAGCGACGCTGAGTGTGCTACGCCCTCATACCCTTCCAGTGTCCTCTGTTTTTTAACTCAGTTTCCAGCTTGTGTGTACTGTGATCTGTGTCTCTAGGCCAAATTTGTGTTCAACCTGCGTTTCTAGCCTGGTGTCTGAAAATCAATTCGCAAGAGAATTTTTCTCAAGCTTTCCTAGCAAGCTGCAGACGCATGCACATCGTCAGGTCAGCAAGTACATACTGGCACCGCAATTCTTTTTGCGCCCATAAGGTTCGTAAAATGATGCCTACTCAAACGTGTTTATAATTAACGCTCTTTCCCCTCGTTCGCAGAAGTACCAAAAATATAGCCAGGCCCCAGATCATCAGTTTCAATGATCGTGTTTCCTTCACTGTCAGCGCTTTCATTCCTGCCCTCACGTATATAAAATCTCTACTATGTTCTCCACACTCTATCGCATTGCTCCCTCTGCTTGAGAATGGCCTCTTTTTCTCCGTTCCAGTCGAGCTCTTCCACGATCCCCACGCCCGCTATTCAAGTGGCACGCGGTGCCCAGCCATGCCACATGCCGGACACGATGTCTCCGAAGAAAGCGGCTCTTCTCATTGGAATTTGCGATAAGAAGACCCTCAAAGGTCCCCACACGGATGTAGAGATGATGCGCGCGCTCTTAGTTGGTAAGAATATATTTTCGAACTTCGTCCTAAACCCGCATTGGTTTATTTAACCAATGCGTCTCAGATGTCTACGGCTATGCCCCGGAAAATATCACTGTCCTTCTTGATGACGAACAGGATGGACACGTCCAGCCTACAAAAAATGACATTGTGAGATAATTTTCGAATACATCAAAGGTCCTGTCGCTCATGTGTATTGAATTGAAAAGTTGAAAGCAATCGATAACCTTGTGCGTGATGCGCGTGCAGGAGATCAATTTTTCTTCCATTGTAAGTAAGCCTATTCGATTGGACATTGTCAAATTTGCTGAGTGTCTTCTGGTCCACCGTTAGTTGCGGGGCATGCTGGTCAAGGAGAGGCCATAAACCTCGAAGAAGAAGACGGCAAGGATGAATGTAAGCCTGGAACAATTCCGAATCTCGTCGTCATATTAACCCGCCGTTCTTTTTATTTAAGTTATATACACGTCCGACGAAGGATCGATCCAAGATGATGTTAGTGCGGCAGCATTCCATCCCAGGGAAAATGCTGATCCTTCCCTATTTCCAGGTGTTATACGAACGCCTTGTCAAGCCCCTCCCACCCAAAGCCAAATTAACGGCTATAATGGATGCTTGTCACTCTGGTACCATTCTCGGTAATTACCAACCTGCTCACATTTTACAACATAACTGAAGTTTTCGTAGACCTCAAGCATCACAAGTGCAATCAAGTCTATGTGCCTTGGATCAGTAAAGGCCCCCGTCACTCGAAGACTCTATGGTCAAGAGTTGGTATGTTTTCTCTCTGGCGTATCTGAACCAACAATTTATTCAATGACTCCTTTTTAGTAAAGAAAAATGGCAGTTAGTAGAGATGTGCACGTTGCAAGAACTATCTATTAACGTACACGTATAGTAATCGTAACGGATTCACTGAAGTCAACATCTGTCGACGAAATACCAATTGCGCCTCCGGTAGCCAACATCCAACCTCCGTGTGTCGCAACCAAGAGAAGCACACCTTTGTCAATTATAACAAACATCCCAAGTAACCTTGAAGACAACCATATACTCGACTCCCCCGGCCACAACGTTGAATGTTCTTCACCGGTACCAAATTTCTGCGATGGATTCACTTGTCGCAAGTCCTCCCCGAACGCAGAAGAGCTTGAGTGTGCAGATGTTGTAAGTCTGAAATTCATCGGGGGAAATCAGGTACTGAGTTAAATCACAGATTTGCCTGTCTTCTTCTCAAGACTCTCAGTTGACTTGGGAAAAGAACGGTGTATCTATGTCTCAAATTCTCGTCAACTTCCTTCGTATGCCTCGCTTGTTTTCATTTCCAACGCCACCCTGACTTACATCACCTTCAGGCCAGAATCCTAATCCTGTCCTCCACAATTTAATGATGCACATATGGTAAGAATTCAATTTTTTTAGACTCTTTTAATAGTGCTAACCTATCTATTACAGCCACACTATTCACCAAGCGATGGTCGATCTTCACGATCAATTTCGAGACTATGAGCAGAAAATGAGAATTTATAATGCGAAACGTCTCAAGCCGCGACTACTGAAAAATCAACCTAGCTGCATTATTCCGGGTAAACGAAAACACAAACCAAGTACAAAGTCGGAAGAATCGAAGAGGTCCACAAAGTTCGGAAAAGGGAACAACGGTCGACATATTCAATCACAGAAGCCTGTAAAGTCTGCTCCCGTTGCCGTTGCAGTCGAGACGATCAACTTTCAGGACCCCGTGGTAAGTTCTACTCCTTGGTCCAATGACTAATATGCTAATCTGTGATTTTTGTCTAGCTCTCAAGCCATTTGCCCCTGGTAAGCTCGCATTCCTTGCGCCATTCCGAGCTTTACTTACAAACGGTACAGGATATGAAAAATCGCCACTGGGACATGTAACCTGTCTAGTCGACGTGCGATCTCTATAAATTATTTTTATTTATTCACCAAGCCATGACATCCTGGCGATCAATCATGTACAATGCTCTTTTCATGAACACAGTTAACATGTACCTTATAACATAGACATGTATATGCCTACAATATATAAAGTTAATGCAATATACGATATTGACACGGATCATGAGTACATCACAAAAGATGGACCCGCTTTGTACTCGGAGACAGGATAGCAACAACCTTTGAGTCGAAGCTGGCAAAGTCCCCGCCGCGAGAGGCGACCAGATCAATCTCATTGTCGTCCACATCGACTCCAAGCAACTTCATCACATTCGAAGATCCTAGGGCAATTGCCTGTTTCTCCGAAAGCCGTCCACCACTTTCAATTGCAGCCTATGCAAATGGGCCATCATCGCAGTTAGCAATCTATGATCAGTTGATCATGAAGTTGCTTTCTCACCCAACCAATGTCAAACGGAAGGTTTCGCGCACTAGCAGACCACATATTTTCGCAACCCAGCCCAACGACGACATCATTCTCAACAAGCTCCATTACGGCGCTATTGTTCGAAAGCGGCGGACCTGGTAAACTGCAACTGTCATTAGCATCTTTGAGATGAGGGGAGTAAAAGATTGAGTCGCGGACGTACATGCGACGCTGATCCCAAGTATGTGGGAACGGCCTAGCAGGAGTCAACATTACTCCAACGTTCGCTTCGTGTAGTTCTCTCGCTAGAATGTGGGCTTCGCCTGCACCAGCAATGGTCAAGCGGATACTTGTCTGTGATGCAGCTTCTACTTCTTTCTTTAAAATAAGAAGCGTGGCGATGATGTCCGCGCTGTGTGTTTCGACAACGAGCGGCATTTGGCCCTACGAGCAGATTGGCGCCCTTGCTATCAGAAAACTGATTTATGCCCTGTAAATGATGCGTCTTACCGTTTTTACCTGGCCAAACCACTCGCCGATGTCACCGTCCATGGGTTGGAGCAGCAAGCGACGCAGCACAGCAATCTGGGTACTCACGCTAGGCTTCCCGATCTCACTGTGGTGCAACGACACATGCACTGCAGTGACATCCTGCACCACTGCACCTTCATCCAGTTTATTCCCAGCGCCCAGATTGAAGAACACTCCCAACCCGCTGAGGAAGCTTCCACCCAAGGGCGAAGTTACACCCATTGTAACCTGCATTACGGTCACAAACATGCAAATGCCTATGAGATGGAAAGAATGCGACCAAAAATTTGACTTACACCGGCGCGATATGCTTGCAGAGCATGGCGTGTCCCAAATTGTAGCCCGTCGACAGCACGTATAAGGTTGGTGGACCCACCAACGATTCGCGGAGGATCCTTGTTGAGCGGGTCAAATAGCAGGCCATCCGTCGTTGATGGTTCCAGTATGATATCTTCGAGGCCAAGTCCACACCCGTAAGAGATAAGCCCAGGAGCAATGGATCCACCTTCGAGGTCGATAGTAATATTGTCATCGGAATTATCAATATACGTGGCGCATGTGTCTTGCCCCCCGTAGCAGACGATGGAGCCTTCGCGTACGAAGACTGTAACATTCTCCGCTGCCTCTTGCAGTGAGAACAGCTGATGCACCACGCCATTCTGTATAACATGCATCGAGTTCACATTGGTGAATACCGTGTTGACCTTCACGGGGCCCTTTTCTATGGACAGATCCGGAAGACCTTCATATTCAACCGCTTTTTTAGCTTCATTGTCGAAGTTCGGTACTTTTGGCGCATTCTGGAAAGACTGTGGTTTGGGAACAATGACTGGTTCCCAAATCTGAGGAATGCCATCAACGAAGACTTGAACAGGGGTGGCACCGAGAGCCAATGGATGACTATCCCAAATGACAAGATCAGCATCGTAACCTTAGGTTCAGTAGATATTTAGCAATTTTTTTAAAGAAGACACAAACATATACCGACCTTGTCTAATGTATCCGATTCGGTGTCCCATTCCGAGCGTTTCTGCGGAATTACTGGTCACAGATGCGATAGCTAGATTTTGTGGTAAGCCATAAAAATACGCTTGTTGAGCTTCGTGCAGAAGATATCGCGAATTCACGGCAGACGGATGATCGCTCTATACGGGTGTTAGTCCGGATGCTTATTCAATAAGTAAGGTCATAGAGCCGACCTTCATCAATACAGTCAAGTTCTGTTCAGCCAATATTCTGGGCGCATATTCTGAAGCACGATACGACTCCCTTTTGTATCCTCCTAAAACTGCAAATAATGCGATCGCAGGCGGTTTACCTGAAAAGGCAAACCATGTGTCAAATTTCACAAGATGATATTCTTTCAGTGTGTACCCTACCGTACGCTTGTTTGATACGACTAGGAACGAGGTATGCCTCACTGGCATGGTGGAAAGCAGCGATAGGAAATTTGAATTCATTCGAAAGCTGGTCATGGCAGATATATTAGAGAGATTAAGTCGGTGAAAACGTAATTAGTACGCACCCTCACAAATGCATCGAGATCTACGGCCTCGTAGCAGTGTGTGTTGACCTGCAACATGACATGAGTTTGTCGGAATTAACGAATGGTTGTTCATTGTACCTTGACCCTTCCTCTTAACACATCTACTAGAGCTTCCCACTTGAGGTCCTGAGGAAAGTCGCCAAGATCTTCCCAGTCCTCATTGAGAGCCCTTGCGCAGTATGCATCTTGCTCCTCCTTGATCTTCTTTGCCGTGTTGTACCTGGGAGTCATTGAGAAATGTAAAAAAACAAATAAAGACCAGACCAATTTACCCCTGGCGAAAGTCCCAGAAGGTGTCCATTCGAGTACCTTGGTATACGTCACTAGGATTTTCACCTATTTCGTGTGAGCAATGCAGTCTCAAGGTCATGACGTTGCATTACATACCACAAGCATGCCTAAGCGGAAATTGAGCGGCAGAATAAGAAAATCAGTGGTCCACTCACTTGATATGTCTCCACCGCAAAGGTAAATTGGGATCAGGAAACGATGCATTATTCGTGTACGGCGGTTCTAGCACCATGGCGGTCGCCGAACGTTCTGAAGTTGCCCGCAGCTTAATTACAATCGCTTGTCCTCCAATCGCATTCGCCGATCCAGGTAGAATAAGGGATGTCGTTACCCCGCCAGCGCTCGACAGTTGGTACGCGTCGTCATGTGTATTTACACCGTCCAGTATGCGGAGCCATGGTTGAATGTTACCATGCAACGAGTTGTCGTCCATCGCTCCTGACAATGAAGGCGCCGAGCTAGAGCTCATGTGCGAGTGCACATCAACGATTCCGGGTGTGACCCATCTGCCTTCCGCGTCGACAACCTCCAGATTTATCATTTTCGTATTCCCATCTAAGAGGTGTCCAAGGTGCCCTATAGACTTGATGATGCCACCATCGATGAGAATGTCCGTGGCCCGCAAGACCTCCGTGCCGTTCTTGTTACCAGTCCAGATCTTGGCGTTGCGAACTAGGACAGGGCGCGTGCCCTTCTCGAAGCGGTCCGACTGCTCTCGTTCATAAAAGCCGGCAGGTGGGCCGGGCAGTGCATGAAGTTGGCTGCAGACGGCCAAGACGTGTGCAGCATGAGGCGGACGTTGGGCGGACGGGACGGCGGTGAAGCTGAAGAGACTCGGCGATGCATAGTATAGTAGACATGACGCGAAGAATAATCCTGAGCTGAGGGCTACTCGTAAGCGCTGCAGCCTAGGTTGAGCTCGTCTGGATGGTGCTTTCTGGCCATCCATGGTGGCGGGAGTCAGGTCTTAGCTAAGGACGAAAGTGATATCATATACAGCATGTGGGAACCAGGACTGCGCCATGAGCGCGCAGTGCGTTTTCAATCAAAACGGCCTGCCCGGAACGGCGCGTCCAGATCGCGTGCAAGGCGCGTGCTAATTTTAGTACAAATTGCTACAATTAGTACATACTCTAACGCATACATTATCGCGTTCTACCTGTCCTATTTGTGTGTCCGTTCATGTCAAGACGAAGAAATTTCTATACTAAATCACCCCATACGCTGCCAGTCCATGATACGGTATCCATAATCTTGCCGAGCACTTCTCTAATCACCCGCTGCAAAACAGGATCTTCAAATCCTGGCACGGGTGGACCGTCCAATTTGGCCCTATTGATTCTCTGTGAATACTCTGTTTCTGCATGTCCAGGCAGATTTAATCGTATCCGCTTCCCTGCACGTTCCCCCACCAGATCCTTTCCTGTCTGCATCCTCATAGGTATACTGGGCTTGGAGTTTGGCGCAGCATCTGCATCGTCCTTCACCGATTCTACCACCCGGTCCTCTAAAGTTTTGACAAGGCGCCGCCGCAACAACAAAAACACGGGGTCACTCGCACGCAATGTACGCTCCACTGTCGTCCGCAGCTCGCCTTCCTCTTCCAGTTTGATGTTCACGCCAGACACCAGCTGGCGCACACGCACGACCTCATCGGCAAGATTCGCCAGTTTGGTTTGACTTTCTCCGGCAGGATCACTCCTCTGAGTGTGTCTTATATCTAGCAGGTCTCCCTCGATTTCCGTTTCGAGAAGCGTCCACACTCTCTGCATAAAATCCGATGCAGACGTCGTTGAAGCGGGAAGGCGCGTCAATGCCCGTAGAGCGGCGGCAATGACAATGGCTTGAATATGGTTCTGTATGTACAGAAGGGTCGGCGAGAAAAACAGTAATTGAGGTGGTAACCGTTGTAATGGGGGCCCGGAGCTACTAGAGATTGTTGGTTCCAATGATTGCATATTTGTGTCGGCCTGATTCTCTGCAGGGAGAAAGGCTGTGTTGGTCCCATTCGTTGCTGAACTCTCAACATCAGACGCAGTTGCAGGTATATGAGAATACACAGGCTTGTCGTTCCCCAACGCCAAAAATAGCCTCTTTAACCATTTCGTCTCGCCGTTACTTTCTTCAGCCAATTGAGAGACCCACTCCCTCCATGCTACTCTCACGTTCTCCTGCCCACCCCAAATTTTGATGACCAGGCCCCTCTCGCGTTTCTTCACATCCCTCGTCAGGACCCCCTTCAGCTGCGACTCCGACATTGCACCTAGGACGAAGGTATTCAAGTCTCTCCGCATATCCTCGGCGAGCTGTAAAATATTCTTCATAGAATCAAGAACAAACTGAGATAGCTCTGTATGTGACTCTGCTGAAGTTGGGGGAAGATTCTCTAGAGATCTAGCCAAATTATCGACAGCCTCGTCGCGGACTGGTGCGCATCGCTCTCGCAAAGCAGTGACAATTTCCTTGAGAAGTATCATAGTAGAGTGCAATGGCGACGAAGTAGGAGGTAGAGGTGACTCCAGAGATACCAGAATACGGTGTCCAGGAGGGAAGTGTGGCGCCAAGGCTTCATGTATATCTGAATATAGTTGCTTCAGGCGAGAAAGTTGAACGGATGGAAGTGGAGACGATAACATTTCCAGCGCCTATAAGTAAATAAACGTGTCAGAATATTCAATAGCGTTGACGAATGCAGAACTCACCTCATTCCAAAAGGCTCTGTGAGCTACTTCCTTCACTTTTTTCTCAATCGCCTGATGATTTGCTTTGGCATAGTCGTGCTTATCAGAATTTTTGGCATCCTCTTCGGCGGCTACATAATTTGCATGTGTCATCATAGAGAGAAGCGACTTTCCCGGGGGAACGACCTTCTCAGGCTGTGTCACAAGGAGGTGGAGGAAATATGTTTGGTTGAGGGCTTCTACCAGTTCGAACGGCAGTTGTGGGGAGGAAGCCACGGGTCTCGGGGAGATGGCTCCATCGTCGACATTGTGTATGGGTACCAAAAAATGAGGAGGGACCGACATACAACCTGTGGCCTCCCGAGGCCTGAGTCCTGAGTAAGCTGCGAGGTGAAAGAGCAGAGCAAGATGAGTTTGGCTGACGTCAGATCCAGCCATAATTACTATATCGGGCCGGCGCCGTCGCCCCTATTTTTGATAGCGGCAATTCTTGAGCAATTCACAAAACCGAAGAGTATTGCAAGAGCATTGCATAGATACTCGTCTTTTATAATTAACGGGGAGTATATTTGTGGAGAAAACATCGATTCCTTCGAGACCAAGCGGTCAGAACGTAGAACGTGGTACAGAATATCTTCTACACTGCGCTATAAACTGGCGGTGGAGCTATGTATGTAACTTGAGGTTGAGGTGCTCCCGGCCCAACATTCTGTACTGGTCTTCCTATCGACGGGTCATATGGGGGATCTGACGGATTTGGACGAGGTGGGATGAAGACCTGACCCAACTCTTGCTTTCTCCGCCACACAGTGCGCCTCTGGCGGATGATGATCCAAGCTGTAATTGCAAAGCCAATCACAGAAACTGCATTATATAAGTGCAAGGGAGAGTGAGGAAAGGACAATGAGTACCGAGTGTGGCGGCAATTATATAGATAATTTGCACTTTGAAGACAGTGTGGCAGTCGGGAACCGAAGGATTCTCATTCTCATTCGAGTTACTAAGCATAAGGAGATGTGAATGACAAGAAATATAGGGCATACTCCAAGCATACTCGCACAGATCTCGGCCAGCGAGAAAGTTGATAGGTCGACCAGCGACATGAGAGAAGGAGGGCATTGTGAATAATCAGCGTTTCATGTGTAGGCTGCCTTTTTATAAGTTTTGGGCAGTGCCGGCGCTTGAAATGGCACTGGGTCATGCTGACGTAATTGATGTGGGTTGTTCGGTGGCTCCGCCGAGCGTTGTTGCTTGACTTTCTTCATGTCGTCCACTGCCCCAGATCCCGTCCCCGTCCGCCACACAAATCCAGTGGTCGCATTTATCATCGGCCTCTCTATCATCCTCCTCGCGTCAATTCTTAATGCTGCAGGTCTCAACCTCACAAAGCTAGACCATGTTTGTTGCACTGCTTTGCTCAATATGACACCCAGTAGTGACCGGTATGCTGCAGGTTAGAACAAGTGTAATACCAAAGGCATCCAGGAGGAGGGATTGGATGCGTCCACTGTGGCTGCTTGGCATGCTTCTCTACATGTATGTCCATATGTGATCTCAGCCTCGGCGGCGGTTCACCTCGCTCCAGTCTCTCTCAATTAATAGGAAGCACTCTCGCTCTCGAATATATGCGGGCAGGTCCGTCCGCAGCCTATCTGTTTGTATCCTATACCTTACTCGCTCTTTACGCAGAATATGTTGCCCCTCTTGGTTCAAGCTCTCTCGTCTTCAACTTCCTATTTGCGCGCTTTCTCGTTGGCACACCCGTCACTAAAAACGATATATATGTACGCGTCTTGCTGTTATTCACAGAACGTTCTCGTCTGATATAGATGACTTACAGGGTACCGTTGTTGTTGTCATTGGTGTCATTGGAATCGTTGCCTTCGGCTCCATTAACAGTGGGCTCACTTCTGAGACTGATGTGGCCCACATCACATATCTTTGGCGGCGAGGTGGATGGCTTGGCTACTTCTTCGCTATGTCATTCGCCCTTATTTTCCTCCTCATCTTTACTTATCGCCTCGACTGGGTGCTTGCACAACGTGGAGAACTCGCTTCCGTACCATTCTCTGCAACGCGACCCCAGGGTCGACCTGGAGTTGGACTTCCCATCCCCGCCAATACCAGCGTCTCTATGTCGAAACGGCGCCGGTCGTGGTTCGGGGTGATCTTCGGGATATTTTCCATCATTGGTGCTGCCTGGGACGGGCTCATCACCTTCGTCACTGACCAACTCGAAGCATGGGTCGCCCCGAAAGATGATAACCAGATTGCGTGGACTCTCGGCATCGGTTGGGCATGTTGTGGAGGTGGGCTGGCCGGGGGATGTCTCGTATTCGCCAAAGCAACGTAAGCGGTCTCAACCAGCTCAATGATGCAGAATTCCGGCGCTCACCTCTTTGATGCATATCAGTGTCAAGTTGCTCTCGGGATCGCTCTCACATCAAAACCCAGGAAACCAGTTCGGACACGCTGCACCTATATTCACAATAATTCTTCTCTCTATCACTGCCGTCCTACAAATCATCTGCATAAATCGGGGACTCAAGGTCTACGATTCAACCCTCGTCGTGCCCGTCTTCTACGGTGTATACACTGCCACCGGGTAAGTATATAATCAGCCTATGTCATCCTCGTTGACAACTGACATCATCGCAATGACGCAGATGGCTCGACTCGCTCATATTCAACGATGAAGTCAATGCATACAAGGGCTGGACCCTCTTCCTAATATTCGTCTCTATTTCCGTGCTTATCTCGGGCGTCGTTCTCCTCACGCACAAAAAGCCAGAGCCGGTAACAGGCAAGGTCAAAAGCACCGCTCCACGACGTCGCCGACGAAAAGGAGCCAAGGGTATCCCCGGGCAGTCAAATGAGGCCGGGGACATGGACGCTGACGTCGAAGAGGCTCGTGGACCAGAAGGAGAGGTGCTATGGGCCGTGGGCGACGTCAGCGACGAGGACGAGGACGATGAAGGGCTAGACGATGATGTCGATCATCACCAACATCCTATTCACAACCAATTGTCGTCAGTAAAAGGGCACGCACAACCTTCAATATCATTCGATACAAGGGGCGCGATAAACGAACATACTGGCCTCGTCGCGCGTAGTGAGGATGAAGATGTAGATGAGGACGAAGAAGACGATGGTTGGGTAAAACAAAAACGAAATGTAGGTGATGCCAGTGACGAGCGGCGGCGGCGGCGGTCAATGGACCCATTCAGAGATGTGGACGACGACGCACATGAACTCGGTCAGTTTTCGGGGCCGCCGAAGCGGTAGCATTGCGATGCAAGATGATTTGGATGACTCTGCAACTTCACGACTTCGATATATCACACGAACACTCTTACATTTTCTGGTGCACATTTCAGGGTTTTACGATATATTTATCGTTTCGTTTCATACTTCCCTCCGACTTCCCTTGCTTTGTTATGCTATCCACCCCTACTTACACACTAATGCCTCCAGAGATGATCTTCCTTTTAAATGGGAATTAATGATGAAACCCATAGTAGTATACTTGGGAACCTAATGCTATAGATGATTGGTCCCTCTGCGTTGCGCTGAGCTTGCATGGTTTTAGCATTTACCTTCTACCTACTTTCCACATCCTGGACAACAGTGGACTACATCGTGCACAAAAACATCGCACTCTGAGCAGAAGTCATTGAAACACTCTGGACATCGATACCGCCCAACAGGGCTCAGTCCCTCTTTCGCCACAACCGGCTTATCGGGGAACACACGCGCACAAGCATGGCATGCAGCCTCAAGGAGTGGTTCCACTTCTTGGCTAATGCAAATCACTATCAGCGCACACATCCATGTCGCTGAGAAGAGAAAAAATGCATACACGGCGTCGTACGGCTTCACGGGGAATAGATGGTGATAACTTCTTGCCAAGTGTGGTGCGCTCACAATCATAAGGCCACATACGTCGCAGTCAGTCGGCACGTCGCAAACCTTGCTCATGCAGCGCGGGCATAGAAAGCCCTGGCTCCGCATCTCCGCATGACAGACACATAGGCTTGCAGGCGATGCGTCAGGCAGTCGTGTTGGGAAGCCCATCATCATGAGGTCTGCAGCAGGGTTCGCAACCGTGGTGTTCCCGGCACCGTTGGACGTAGTTGACAAGCGAGTTAGTGCTCGTTGGGCGGGAGGTGGCACAAGTTCGAATAGCAAGTCTTTGAAGTGACCTTCGTTCATCGCAACACCAAATTGGCCTGGGTTGACCAAGACTTAATTAGCATGTGTGCGGCGTGCATGGATAAGTAGATCGAAATATAATCACCGCCAGTTTTCTCGCACATTTCTCTGCATATTTTCATTTCTGCCGCAAGCGCGACGACAGAAATGCGCGCGCGGCTTTTAACACAAGCGTCAATTGTCTCGTGTATATTCCCGGGATCGCAGGTCGTGAGCGAGCCGAATATAATCAGAAGTTCGCGAGAAGAATGGGTAGGTAGGTGGCTGAAGAAATGAATATTTAAGAAAAGTAATCGTAAGGTTGCAAGATCCATACCTCATGCTTCCACGCGCCATCTCAACCGCATTTTGCAGACTAGGTTCGCCAACGGGCTCCATTTTATGTCTATCTGCAATGGCTTTCAGCACTTCCTGCGGATTGCCTATCAGTCCGTTTAGCCGTGGCATTGAGAAATTCTGCAAGCTAAAATCTGCGGGCTTGAAAATACAAACATACCTGACATTTCCCCGATGCGTTCCCCAAGGCCTGCGCGCATCCCAACAACACCAATTTGCCCCAGCGGGTTCTGGTCAAACCATTCAGTCACGAACTCTCGTGCATATTGAAGCATCAAGTCGAATCGTGTCGGCCGCATATCGCGATCGAGCATTGCCGCAGAGAGATCTAACACGAGAACTAGATGTCGAATGATAGTGCGTCGGATCGCGGCGGCAGGTGCTAGAAGCCTGAAGTGGGTATATGAGATATTTACTATTAGAAAAGCATCTAGAAGACATGAGCATCTATACAACATACCTACGCCGCCGCCCTCGGGCCATCAGGTCTTCCACTGACGTCTGCAGACTGCCCGCCTCATCCTCCTGCACGGTCTCCCAAGAACGTGTGAACGACGCCTCCCAGGTGTATGCTTGCTGAGCCGTACATTCCGCACATTAAGCTTTGCAGACCACAAAGGAGCAAAGATAGCGACGCACCGTATCTTTCGCCTTCCCTTTACCCTTGTCCTGCTTGCGTTTGTCGCCGGTCTTGGGTTTGGCTTTGCCCTTGCCCTTCGCGGTAGTGTGCTCAAGATCAATGGAGATGTCCGAGTCTGAATCGACTTGCATGCGGTCGTTCGCTTTAGGGGGCATGTCGAATACACAGGGGGCAGTCAGCACTTTCAGTGGTAGTCGTGCAGTCGGAAGTGCATGAACGATGTCGATGAACACCGCAAAAGGCTTGCAAAAGTCGCGAACACAAAACCGGGCCGAGAGACCTTGACGCGACCATGCCAGCGCGTAACTCCAGCCACATCTCCGTCAGTTCCTTGGTTGGCGCCGCTCAATCGACTTTGAGCTCAACGTTTTCCCTCATTATCAGTGCTTCTCTCTTCTGCTTATTCTCGCGATCTGACTGCAAGCCCACTTTTCGCATCCTTATCTCGCGGACCGCCCTATACATAACTCCACAAAGAATCCAGATGAGCTTGCGATAGCCACCCAATTTTGTCCATGCTGGCATACTTCGTGAACGGTGAATCCTCCCCTAGTCGTGGTATCTTCCAGTTTGTCATGCACGCCCCTTTCTCGCAAAAAACTTTTGCACCCCAGAAAAAAGCCCGCCGAAGGCTGATACCCTGGGTCATCTTCAAGATCCGACTTCCCAGCCTGAAGCGGCTTAAGACGCCGCGCCTATGCTGGGTGCACGGTCTGGATGGTGCGGCAATGCGCCCCGTCAATGAGGGTCTCAGATTGAATTTGGAATCCCGCTCATGAACATGTGCTTTGCGCCAATAGCAATATTCCTTGTCGATGCTCGAGGGCCCTGGCTGCACCGCTCGTTATTGCAGCCCTGTTCGTCGGCTCAAGACTCGGCCTATCTAATCTGGGCACACTGCAAGTTGATGCCAGCAGCGCGTCACCAACGATAATTTCCAAACCAGGGACACCTCTGGACGCTTGCTGTGCGCATCACAATTTCGCCACACGTTTATCTGTTCTCGGGAGGATCATAGACCAATAGAGTCTGGCTTTACGAAGCCGTTCAAACAGACATCATGCCCTTGGTTTCCAGAAGTCTACTCCTGCATACCGTGGAATCCAACATCGTCCAATTTTAAAAATCGCAATCATGACACAAGATAACAAAACGCAGGAAATGCCACAAGCGCTCCGAAATGGCTGTCCCATCCTAAAGGCACTCGTGGAGCGACATAAAAACATAAGAAGCCACATTGTTTTCATTTCACCACTTGCCGACATTTCTATGACATCACGATTAGACGCCGCCTGCACCCGTATATCGAGGAGGTTACAAAAATGGCTCTCATCCCAAGCTTGATAAGTGCGAGATGTCAGTTGGATGTCAGTGTGCGTTTGATGACGTCTAATTGTACAGAATCAATATCCGGCGAGAATCTATGAATGAATATCTCTTGGATTAGACCCCAGATGCGGATCTCATCCGCCGATCTACATCGCTCCAGTATAAAAGGTTGGGCTTGTCTCAAGTAATGCGCATCGTTTTTGGTGGCAATGGTACTCGACGATGGCGCTCATGACAACATCAAATCCGTGAACGGGACTGCGCTGCCTATCGCCAACCATTCCTTGGGACATCACCCCACTTTGCTATCCAAGTTCATCCAAGCACACAATGAACTGTCCAGGCTCAAGTGAGTCTAGCAATAGTCAGCGTATTGGACATTACTCATGAACGGGATACGTCTGTAGGTCGCTCTCGGTGACTGTTGATGGGCACAACTTGACCGTAGCGGCTGTTGTCGCTGCAGCACGGTATTCTGCGACTGTTAAGCTCGACGACTCCCAAGCGATCAAAGATCGAGTCCAGAAGAGTCGCCAAGTTGTTGTCGATAAGGTGAAGAGCGGTGCGAGTATATACGGCCTATCCACAGGGTTTGGCGGCAGTGGTAAGTTTCGACAGCCCTTGTGGAGATTACGTCTACTTACCAGATTTACGCCTAGCCGACACTCGTACCGATGAGCCTTTGATGCTAGGACATGCGCTTCTCCAGCATCAACATGTGGGAGTCTTGCCAACCTCCACAAACCCTCCCAGCATTCGCCCGCTCCAGGATCCTAGCACTTCGACAACTATGCCTGAAGCTTGGGTTAGGTATGCAGCTCCTGACACGACACTGAATTCAAATCATTGAATTTCGACTTCTTTTGTAGAGCTGCTATCTTAATTAGAATGAATTCTCTCATCCGTGGGCACTCGGGAATCAGGTCCGGCCTTCGAAATTTTACTCGCCAGAGTTGGCTAATACTCAAACTCACAATGTTCAGATGGGAACTCATCGAGAAGATGAATGAGCTCATCACGGCGGACATCGTACCTGTAATTCCGTTGAGAGGCAGTATCTCGGCCTCCGGAGGTGAGTAGTACTAACAATTGGCTTACAACCTATATTTATCTTCAAACTTTTTTGCGATAAAAACTAGATCTTTCGCCCTTGTCATACATCGCAGGAGCCCTAGGTATGAATATAACCCTCCCCCATTTCACTCGTCGCACCTAATTATAAATCAGTGGGCAATGAGTCTATTCAGGTCTACGATGGTCCCCAAACTTTTGGGACTCGCCAAAGGCTTCCGTCTAACGAAGCTTTGCGTAATCATGGAATCGAACCGATTTCGCTGGCATCTAAAGAACATCTTGGGCTGGTAAACGGCACCGCTGTTTCTGCCGGTGTGGCTGCACTCGCCATCGATGACGCCATGCATCTTGCTCTTCTGGCCCAGGTCTGCACGGCTATGGGCACGGAAGCTTTGAATGGCACCCGCGGCTCTTACGCACCCTTCATTCATAGTGTCGCGCGCCCTCATCCTGGTCAGGTTAGCCGCTCTGGCCAAAGCCAATGTATTCACTGCTTACATTCCTTGTAGGTCGAGTGCGCACACAACATTTTTGGACTCCTTCAAGGAAGCAAGCTAGCACAGCTCCATGAAGCTGAGGTTGGTTTGGATGATGATCGCTATCTTCTAAGGCAGGACCGCTATCCCCTGCGCACTTCACCCCAATTCCTCGGTCCGCAGATTGAGGACATTCTTTC
This sequence comes from Hypholoma sublateritium FD-334 SS-4, assembly GCA_000827495.1. Taxonomy (NCBI): domain Eukaryota; kingdom Fungi; phylum Basidiomycota; class Agaricomycetes; order Agaricales; family Strophariaceae; genus Hypholoma; species Hypholoma sublateritium. The sequence goes on along the minus strand of KN817520.1, from coordinate 957,465 downwards.
TGCGTTAACGGCGATCACCCAGGAGTGCAATTCCAGTCCGTATTCTCCCCATATCCGTTACTCATCAAAATCTGATGTTCTTACTAAGCTACCGATAATCCTCTAATCGAGAGCGAGACTGGTATCATCCACCACGGGGGTAATTTTCAGGCCATGGCCGTCACCAACGCCATGGAGAAAACACGTCTTTCCTTGCATCACATCGGCAAGCTGCTGTTCTCTCAGAGCACCGAGCTACTCAATCCTGCTATGAACAATGGTTTACCACCTTCTCTGGCTGCCAGTGACCCGTCTTTGAACTATCACGGCAAGGGTGTCGATATTGCGACAGCTTCATACGTGGCGGAGCTGGGCTATCTCGCTGCTCCCGTTTCCACGCATATCCAATCGGCTGAGATGCACAATCAGGCAGTGAAGTACGCTATAGTATTATGTCTTCTTGCCATGGATTGAATTGACCCACTATCGCGTTCAGCTCCCTTGCCTTGATATCTGCAAGGGCAACAATTACAGCTATCGATGTGTTGTCTATGCTCATAGCCTCGTACCTCTATCTTCTGTGCCAAGGTAGGCTCCGCACATTCTAATACGTTTATGGAACTAATCCTCTTTCTCTTTCTAGCCTTGGATCTACGCACCATGCGTGTAGAATTTATTCGTGGGCTCGAAACGATCCTTCAGACCGAAATGACTACCCATTTCGGCACGTTGTTAACTTCGCCGAAGCAAACTCTCCTTTCTGCCAAAGTGCTCCGCACCATGGAAATCACCTTTGACAAGACGACAGTTATGGACGCGGTGGACCAAATGCAGACTATCGCGGCGGCAACTACTCCTGTAATCGTCGATTTCTTCGTCAATGAGGGCGAGGCAGCCCCCACCCCATCGTTCAGCGACCTCTCTACCTTCCGCTCTCGGGTCTCTTCGCAGGCTACGGAGCTCCTGGAGAGCCTGAGGAACGAATACCTCAGCGGTGCGCGTGGCGCGGCACCTGCCAGCTCCCAGCTCGGAAAGACAAAGGGTATGTACGAGTTTGTCCGCCGGGACCTTGGGATCAGGATGCACGGCGCTGAGAACCACGGACACTTTGTCAATGGCATTGGTCACGACGACGTGTCAATTGGCCAGAACATTTCCAAGATATACGAGGTAGGTTGCGATCAATCTTTGTGCGTATCATCAAACTCACTCAATTAATTGCAGGCCATCCGCGACGGGCATACCCGTAACACAGTCATTTCCTTGTTCTTGTAAATTGTGATCAGATGGACCTGCGAAGTGTACCTTGTATATTACTTCTTCAATACAATTACATGACAAACTTTTTCGAAATGTATTCGAGCATTACATAAGGTCGAAGATTGAAGAAACTTTGAACAGGTCAGAAAAGAGATTATCTATTAAACGACGGCAGAAATCCTTTAACTTCTAAAGTATGCTAATATATACAGGTACTACAAGCGGGAATCCGATAACTTATTTAATGATAGATAAAGAGCCAAACGTCCAGGAGACCCTGCAATAGTAAATAGACTAGGCCTCCTTTACTTTATCTGTGGGCCTAAAAGTTACTCGGACTTCAGCGACCTCTTTTCGAGCCGATTTTATCAGGCGCTCAATCTCCTTTTCCAGGGCAGAGGATTGGGAAACGGTGATATAGCCAGGAACTTCGGCAACCAGATCAACGAACAGCAGGGACCCCGCGTGGCGTGCACGGAGGTGTTGAATGGACACTATCGGCGGCAGTGGCGAGCCATCGTGGTCATCGACTAGCTGAGTAGCGCCTGATCTGTCCATGAGGGGTGCAATGATCTTCTTGAGCGATTGTTGCGTGCGCGGCGATGCACCGGCGTCTGTAAGATCACCCCACGCGCCAGTAAGAAGACCGAATCCTTGTTGAAGAATCACGACAGAAACAATGAGGCCTGGATACACAACTCATTAGTGAATCAAAGAGCCACTTTCAATGGGCGCCACTTACCGCCGATGGGGTCCAGCGGGAATGCTGGGAAGAACCAAGTACCAATGATAGCAAAGAACGCGACTAAGCTGGAATACGCGTCGCTTCGGTGGTGAATGGCATTCGCGAGTAGGACCGTGCTCTTCTCTTCGTCTGCCACAGTCTTTGTGATTCTATAGAGCCATTCTTTACTGAGTACGCCGCCAGCGGCGAACCAAGCGGCGTTGACATCAACAGCGTGTACATGTTGGTGCCCAATGTCAGGTAGTGGTGCGCTAGAAGAAATGTATGCCAGAATATCATGTAGCGGACCAGGCTGGAGAGTGACAGCCGTCTCACTCAATGCGACAATAAGCATATGGTAAGAGTGGAAGCCAATTCCAAGGGCGCCGCCAATCAACAGCAGAGAGATAGTTGTCGTCCCGACAGTCTCGAATTTTGCAAAACCATATGGGTAGGTTTCTGAAGGTGGCTTTCGCGACAGGCGCCAACAGAAAAGAGTGACGAAGTCACCCAGTAAGTCTGGATAGTTGTCATTAAACTAGAAGGCGAGGGAAAGCCTGCACGCGACGCACCACTCATAGAATGACCAGCGTCTGCCAGCAACGACGCAGAGTGCATATACCAGCCAGCGAGACCCTTTGCTAGCGTCAAAGCGATGTTAGAGAAAAGTCCGACCAGTGTGATGTAACTTCCGCGATCGCCTGGCAGCGAGGAACGGTTATCGCTTGGCATATCCAGTGGCACGATTGACACACACCTGTTCCTTTGAGAGCTGCAATAATCTGCTCCGCGTCATGTGCATGTCCCTCCTCTCCATGTGAATGCGAATGACCGAATATTGAATGCGAATGTGTGTGTTCTTCATGATCAGCGTCGTGTTCATGGTGTTGGTGGCCATTGGATTTGTTCTCGTTATCCGGCTTCGCCTCTTTCGCCGGACTGGATCCGTTCTTCGTCGAGTGTAACCGGGTTTGGGCCATTTTGAAGCGAAAAGGAGCGTTAGAGGACGAAAGGAGGGGAAGTGACGAGGAGAAGGGTGTAAGTCCGATTGAAGTGGACACGTTAGTTCTCAGGGACACAGGGCTTGGAATGTTGTAATGACACGACAGCAATTGCGAGAAGAGGATACTACGTGTCCTTTTTGTTGAAGAAGAAAGGGGAGTAGAGCAGAGGAGATGACCCTTGCTTATTCTGATTGGGCAAGCTGCGGAGAAAATCATACCGACGTGATCTCCAGCTTCTGACCCGACGTAACGCAGGTTCTGGTGATGTATGTTTCGCCGCAGCTTTGGGTCTGGCTTCAAGTTACATGCGCTCCTCTTGTCGCATAAATATCTTCTCAGCTATGGGAACCCTGTTCCGAAATCGTGATCATGACCAAAGTACGAGAAATCGGCCTCGCAGTCCATCATCCAATCCTTGGCATGCCGTCTGGACGGCTCTCGATCGATCCACAGTCAGCGCACTGCCTCGCATCGTTCCGCACGTAATGCAGCCAATCGCAGCCCGTTTGTTTGCCTTTCAAACTTGGACATACCAAAAAACTAAGTATATCACTACACATCCTATAGGCAGCCGCATATCTACAATTCGAGCGGGAAGTAGAGACTCTCGAGCAGCTTCACTACCTTGGGTAACTGTGGATCGTCATCCCGACCCAACGCATCCTTGGCCAGGGAGGTCAGATCTTCTTTCGGCACATTATACTGTGCAATGGTGGACTGAAGACCCAAACTTATCACGAGGCTGTTCACCAATATTTGAGTAAAACAATAAAAGCATAGAAAGGGTTTTTAACATACTTGTTGATAAGACTGGCCAGCCGTCGAACATCCCCTTCAATAGAGCCTGTAGAAGGCTCATGAAGCTGGTACAAGGTAGCTGCAAGTGCTCGCTTGTCTTCTTCTGGAGCGACGTCTGACTTTAGAAGAACGGTTGGGGCTAGCGTTAGACACTGAAATTATGTCAGTATTCCGTCAGTGTAAGGCGTGACTTCACTGACTGAAGTTATTCCATGAGGAATTCCGTATCTTGCCCCCAATTTATGCCCTAATGCGTGTGAAAGACCTAACGCACTGTTCAGAACCGATATTCAGCGACTGTACGCAGACGGACTACACATCGATCCGTACCTGTACTTTTCGCGCTTCATGGGCCAAATACTCATCCATGAGGCAACCTGTAATCTTTGCCGAGCATCCACTGATTTGGGATCTGCTTTAGATTCTGGTAGATATTTGAATAAATCTGCCAATGCAGCGTAGCAGAGCACTTTTTGCGGATGTGAGAGAAGAGGCCTGTATAGATTCTCTGGTGAGAGTAATGAACATTGTCAGGACCGCATAGATCATATCAATGAATCCAGACTCACCAACAGCATGATCAAGTGCTCTGATCCCGGTAGACAGCCTGACACATTTATTTCTGGGATTAGGTGGGATGTCGAGATCACGACAGCTAGGAAGCGCACCATAGTCTCTCTGGGGTCGCCAAAGTGAGTTCGGCATCAAGGATAATCCCTGCTGGTGCCAATTCCTGAGAAGAAACGGCTACTTTGACACCTTCGTCATTTGTGAACCCAGCGCCAACCTGTGACCTCAATTGATATCAAGCGAGTATTGAAATAGCGGTGGACTCACGGTGTATTCAGCAGCGCTCAAGGTGGTGGGAATAGCGATCTGGGGGGGCGTTTTACCACCTGTTTCTTTCTGTATGTTGTAAAGAATGGCCTTGGACGCGTCGATGGGCGATCCACCACCAACAGCAACAATGCAGTCACAGCCTGTGTCCTTGTAGACCGATATTCCTTTGCGAATCCCGGCGATGGGCGAATGTTCTCCTATCTCAAAGAAAGTTGCGCCCCATGCGTTGTGTTCTTTTAAAATGGCTTCCACTGTCCGTACAACATCAGTCTGTCAGGGTCAGGTCAGTGCAAATGAATTGTTCAACAGTCAGAATGTACACACCTTTTCGTGTAGACTCCTTCCGGTAACGATAAGCGCCTTCTTGGCTCCGAGCGTCTTCAATAGGCTGGGCAATGCAGTTTTTGTCGATCCTGGGCCATAATACACGCCTTTGAGAGTATCGGTCCAGCTATAGTAACCTTCCAGCGGGGATGTAGCAAACGTAGTGGTATCCAGACTCGACATGATGGCACACTAGGGGAAATGAGGAAGATTTCAGATTCGTTAGGATTCTAATAAATGAATGATTCTGCTCAAGTTCTGCTTACTGATCGCTTTGAAATCCAAGAAGACTTATCTGTGGAATCAAATTGAAATAGCCATCCTCATTGGCATTTGGTGTCGGCTGACGTCACCATGACATTGTCATAGGAAGGCCTGTGAAAATCCTGCCAATTCCGTGGGATACAAAGGCAAACTTGTTGTGACACACCACCCTCACCTTCCGACCAGCGGCCTTCAATCCTAATCTCTCTGGAGGTCTAGCTTGGGTCCACAAAGAACTGGAAGACAACTGGAAGACGTCGAATGGCTTCAATCACGATGAACGCAGCGCAGAAAGCGCTAATTTGCTTCCGCTCGATCACCAACACGGTCACGGGGACAGGCCACTGGCGGGCGCGTGTAGGTTCGTGCGGGCCTTCACCACGTTTTAATTCATCAAGCGCACGACCCTCCTTCAATCATAACGCCACGTTTAGCTATGTCCAGCCGCCTGCTGCTGAATGGCGCTTTGGTGATGGTCAAGGACGCGAATTGCCCGATGTCAATAGTTCCAACAGAAAAACGTGGGACCTCTCCAATCCAGACAATATGAGGTATGTGATGATTCGTGAAATTGAACCCAAATTTCTGAACTGGAAACCTTGTGTTGTCATGAAGGGATTCCTACCGTCTTCTGACATCCGCTATAATCCCGCGTCCAATCGCGTTAGTATCTACCTTATCACGCGATGGCCAGCCGAACCTTGCGCCGTTCAGGTTCGAGTTCTCTCGTTGATACAGATGACTTCAGTGTTTCTAAGCCCTTTTACCATTGGAAGTTACTTTTCTATGGTGCGCCTCACAATTATGCCTCTAGCATGACGAGCACGGCAATTTGAACGGTTACTAGGTCTCGCACAATCCGCCGATGGTGAGCGTTTCGTTCAGCTTATCGACACGCAGACCAAAGGATACAAGAGAAAATATTCTTTCCACAAAAGAATTTACCATAAGCATCATTACCGAGAACATTATTGAAGCGGCAAATTCGACTTCCGTAGAGTCGCCTGCCAGTATAGACGAGTGGATTATCAGTGGCCTAACTCGGGAAAACAGTGTAGTTTTCCTTCACTTGTCATATCGCTCTGAAGGCTGAATTATCTCCTTGTCAGACTACTGTGAAGCCTCCACTCGTCCGGGAAAGCCCCATTGGTATGGAATGCGAGGTTCGTGGGCAATTGCTTCTCAACTCCTATGCATTCAAACCATTGACTTTCATATCAGCTCTATAGCTTTCAGGATATCAGCCTATCAAGTTCATCTGAGCCTACGACGACAATCGTTCTGGGCCTTATCAAGAAGATCCATGTCCGAGAGTCTATACTCAACGAAGATGGGGCGACCATTAACCTTTCAAAATTTCGGCCAGTCGCCCGTCTTGGGGGAACAACGTATGCCCGAGTGCTAGAAGGCTTTGATCTACCCCGAATTTCCTGGAGAGCTGTCGCAGACAGATATGATGAGTTGGCCGGTCCGAGGCGTAGGTAGTGATCTTTTTCTAGGCAGGTTATAGACACGATATCCTCGACGGCCGACGATGCGTATGTGGATCACCTCAAGCTGCAATGTTTAAGCGAATCTTGTGGCGAATCTTGGGTAAATCGGAATCTGGAATGCTTCAAATAGATAGAACATCAAACTAACGCTAAGACACTGTATGTCGAAATGCCTTATCATACATCGATGCGATCGATAGTCATAGAAAGAAGAAACGTTTGGATGAGAAGAACGAAGAGCTTGACATGGATGATGCGAGCTCCAGAGTATTTAAAGCGACAAGGAGACGGAATTGCTGCCGGAACCCGTGCCTTCTCTGTATTTCTTTTTGAAGCATCTATGTGCACGTTCATTTATCGGGGATTGTGAGAGGTTAGGATTTGTACAGAAAATGTTGACACTTGGGTTTGAGCGGAGGCAAATCTCTGTGGCCACGTGTTTGGATCTCAACTTGAGCGAACGCAACTGTCCTTTTTGAGTTCCGAGTCTTCCTTAATATCCCCCACTCCCTTCTCCTGTAAGCCACAGTCCTTCGCATTCGTGCCCTCATCCGTATCTCACCTTCATATTCAGCTCAAACCCTGTGAGCTTGTCATAAAGAGTTCGTATCGCCACTGGCGAGTACTTGTCCGGTCAGTGCTATTCATTGCGTCCGCTAGTCCAGCGCTTATTATGTTTTCCTCAGCCTGCCATGGCAGATCAGGAAACACATTCTTCAAGGGCCGAACAGAGGATGGCGGCCGTCGCAAAATTAAAGCGCGCGGCGTCTTTACCGAGAATGAAGGACGGACGTCGTCCCCCCATGCATGTCGAGGCGGTCAGCGAAGGCGAGAAGGCACAAAGCGAAGAAGAAAAGCCAGAAACTTCAGCGGAAAGGGCCATGAATGAAGGGCAGCCGAGCGTCGTGGAACAAGAGTCGGATACCATGGTGGAATCGAAGACATCTGACCCTGACAGTGATCACCCGCCGGTTCTAATGCAAAAAACGACGGACGCCGACCTTGAGGCAGACACCGAACTGGAAGAGCGCTCCATGTCACCAACTGCGGTCTTTAAGAAGCGGCGATCGAGGTCGCGGTCACGGTCGAGAGGCTCCAAGGACCTGAAGGGCAAGTTCAAGGTGCCGCAATCCCCTGTTCCCCAGATTGGCGGTGACTCTTCGCAAGATGAAAATCCGCCCCTGCCACCCCCTAGTATGTTGCCCATGGTACCCCCCCTTGCATCTCCAATACCCCATTTTCCAGCATATCTCCAACAATCTCGGTTTCTGCGGTCTCCTACGCCAGTGACACCGGATATGTCTCTCTTCTACCCTGGCACATCACCATCAACCCCGCTACCAACATTGGAAGACCTGCAGAAGGGCCTCATGCGCTCAAACAGTGCTGGAAGCTCTTCCGCTGCAGGCCGAAGGATGGCAATGCATAAACTGACTGGAGGAACGGAGACGTATGACCCATCACCATCTCCAACGCCACCTCCATTCACACAGAAGCTGAGTCGAAATAACACGGTCTCTGGGGGAGAACGTAGTGCTGCACGGCTCAATTTGCTGACTCGCCTGGGCACTCGAATCACAAAGGAAGCGGACGCAGAGGCTGCGAGTGGTGCTGAAGACAGAGGTGCTACTTCTCCAGCCCCAAAACGTCGCAGAAGGCGATCACGAAGGACTTCCACTACACCCAACTCCAATGTGACCGTATCTGACTCGGATTTCAACTCCACCAATCCAAACACTCCTGCCATCCCGCCCACGCCTCTACCTGTTCTCCAAGATCACTATGCTGAGCTTCGTGCACAATCTACCACTCCTAATCAGCTGTCAAGCTCCCGCAATCAGAGCAGTGAGCGTGTCTCAGAAGCTACCACCCCACCGCCACCACTTCCCGTTCAAAATATTGTGGACGAGGATACTATAGACCAGGAACAATCGCGCAGGCGAAGCGTACTCATTGAAGATCCTGACGACGAGGAAAGAGACTTCCCAGAGCAAAGACAAAGTCCCTTACCCAGCACCCCTCAACATGTCTTCCACCCTCTGGACATCTTTCGCGCGCAACATGCCCCAGAGACGTATTCGAACGGTTCTTTGAATTCGCGTGCACCCTCTGCTCTTGGGGTACCGATACCGATACCTTATAATTCGAGGGCGCCATCTAGGAATGAAGCATTCCAAAGCAGCCCTTTCAATGTCCTATTGAAGGAGAAGGCTCTGAGCGACGAGGACGAGGAGCAGGTTCTGTACCCTGCAACTACTGCAAGGCCTCGTACGCCCTATGCAGCTGTTGCAGAAGACTATGACCGCTCAATCAGTTGGATTGCATCTCCAGGTACGTGCCTGATTATCAAATATCACATTTGTTCTTATTTTATTCCTAGTGCCAGAGATCCGTATGCCAATAGATGACGATGACGAGGAGGAAGAAGAAGAGGACGAGGATGAGGATGAGCACAGCCACGAAGTTGTAGTGAAGATAGGACCTGAGGAAGAGGACGAGGATGAGGAGCCGCATTCGGCCACTTCATCAAATCGTTTCTCACCCGAAGCCTATGATGATACTTCGCCCCGAGCATCGTCTAGCTCCAAAAGTGTTCTCGTTGAATTCGAAAATGCTCCCGAAAACTTTAATGCATACGTATCTCCTTCGCCCTCATCTCCCCTCCCTTTCTCGGAACCTCCGTCTGTCGATGGGTCCATTTCTCCCCAATTTGTCCCAACCCGACTATCTGTCGCTTCACGCATCCAAAGCATCGGCGACCGTTCGCCTCAGACCACTGAATTCTCCGAGTGGGAAGACAAGTATGGTGCGGCTGACTCGTCGAAACGCGAACCCTCGTCCAGCACATGGGAGAAGGCCAAGAACATGTTTTCGAGGGCTGGGTCCAGCACGGGTAGGCGCTCGCGCACGAACAGTATTGCCACACGCGAGCGACGGGACCACACTGACTCCAGCATCAGCCGGGAGAGCGGCGCTAGTCTTACTAGCGCAAAAACGGATAAAGGAGATTCACCGGGAACTCCGGCTCAATTGCAAGCCCCGCCGTTGATGCAGACACCATCCGCATCTGCTTCCATCCTGTCTCTTGCGCCCCATGCACCTACTAGAGGCAGTGTTTCGCCCATACCTCCGCCATCGTCGACTGATATGTCGAAATACCAAAACGCGAAGTTGTTTCCTTTCCCTGGTATGCTGAAATTGGAGGAAGAGCGACGCGCGAAGAATTACATTCTGCCAACGGCTTCGAATCCGGATGTTTCCATACAGTCTCACGAAGAATTCCAAGCTCAACCTCTCGGATACTCCTTCTCGAATACCTCCACCCAAACACCTGAAGCGAACAGAGAACCGTCGCGTGAAAACTCAGATCAACGCCTTCATGCCAAGTACGGGGCCGATCAAAACAAAGGTAGTGCCATGACGCCATCTTATCCGGACTACATAGACGTGTCTCCGTCACCTCAACAGAACGGACCGAGTTACAATCTGAAGCTGCCCACCACGCTTCCAGGTGTTAAACAATGGCTCAGCAAAAGAAAAGCAGCATCCCCGGGATCTACGCCAGGCACTGTCTCGTTCTCTCCCCTTCCTGTCATGGATACGCAATCCGTTCCAATAACCAATAAGAAGCCTTCGTTATCTGACATCTTTGGGAGGAAGAATAATGAGCTAAGCAACGATTGGGATGATAATGCTGCTGCTGGTCCTTCAAGTGCAGTTGAAGATATTGATGCGCCAAAGCAGTTCGGCAAATTTACCGACGATGGCATCGCTACCAACAACGAAGTCAATAATCTTGAACGAACCCAAACGCCGAGGGTTAATCAATTGCCAGCTCTCGATTTCTCTGGGCGTGGATCGCCGTTCAAATTCCCCAGCTCTGCCAACAGGTTTGCTACGGCCACTCCTGACCCTTCCTCTGTTAGCGACTACCCTGCCCCTACCGCCTCCGAATCCTCCTCGACGTCATCCTCCCAATCATCCCAAGGAACTCGCCAAGGGCAACTGCTACTCGAACGCCTGGATGAGAGTCTATCCAAAGGTTTTAGGAACGATGATATCCCTCGTAAACTCATCCTCTCGTCGCCCGTTCTCCAAGTGGTGAATCCCAATACTGTGAAGGATCGATTCCTATTCCTATTTAACGACATCCTCATCATCGCGAAGCCTGTAACCTTTGATCAGGATAGTCTCGTGGATAACTACAAAATGAGCACGCCCGACAGAAAGTGTACGGTGAAGAGTGTGGTGCAGTTGCAAAATATACGTTTTTGTGCAGACCGATCGGAGGCCCAGGGAAAACTACCAATCCCCGGGCCGCGCAACTCTCTTCTGCGAACATTCATTGCTCAATTCGCGAAGGAACCCGACAACGCCATCGCGACGCTCTTCACAAAAACGAGCGTGCAGGACAGCTCTGTTTTACTTGGACAGCTGTTATTCAAAACGCTGGAGCTGGATAGAAGCCGCCTCGGAGAATACCTGTCCAGGAAGACCTCGAGAACCGTGCTCAAATCATATCTCGATAGCTTTGGATTCTCAGGCCTACGGGTGGACGTTGCATTACGTGTCTTCCTGCATTCTATTAATGTCACTCGCTATTCCCAGTCCTATGCCACCGCCCTCGACCAACTCCTGGATGCATTCGCCAGTCGATGGTACGAAGCCAACGTCAAGTTTGTGGCATATGACAAGGACATGGCCGTTCGTCTGATCCGTACACTTGCTCAACTCAATGAACGCCTGCATGGTGGCATTACTGATGAGCCTGGGGCGACGGACCACATCCACCGGAACGTTTCAGGCAAAGATTTTATCGACGCGTTCCGCAGATACGACATGCGCTTTTTGGTCTCGGACGAGCTCTTGCAGGAATTGTATCGTTCAATATTCCACGAGCGCTTGTGTCAGGCGTTACCGGCGTCGGTGAATGGATCGCAGGATACACCCATCACAATCAAGCGACCTTTACCTAGCAGACTGATCTACAAAGCTCAATCTGATCCTATTGTGTTCCGTCTGCCTCAGGCCGATCCTGGCCTGACAATCGAACTATATGGGCAAGACATGACCTTCGACCCGCCTATTCTGCACTTTACGAAAGCGTCAGAGGTGTCCTTCCGCATCACTGGAACATCGTTAGGCACGAAATCGATTACTATGTGTCGATCTGGGCCTAATGCGATCAAATACTCTGGCCTCCCTCTCAGCCACACCATCGTCGTCGAGCGTGCATTTATGCGGAATACTTTCCAGCTTGCTTTCCTTAACCAGGAAGGAGCAAAACGGAGATATATGTTCAGTGTGGATGATCCAATAATACGCAATCTATGGGCCACGTCTCTGCGACAGCATATTGATTCCTCGACCGCAGCTGCGTCAGCGCCCTCCGGATTGTCGCACGATGTAGCCAAATTCATCAAAGCTGCAGACGCCGTGGCTTTCAGGGTTCTCCAGGATACCTTGATGGGAAATTACACGCCATCGCACCGGCCAAATGGTTCCTATTCAACTCAGGACTCTGGCAACGGTGCGTATCCATCCCACCTTGCCGGGTCGTTATCGGGCTCGATGCATGCTCGGTCGAAATCCCGCAGTAAAGTCTATCACCGGCACGGGGCGGGCAGGAATGAGTTGGACCTAGGAGATCGCCTGGCGAACACCTCGCACGACAGCACCGACTTCGCGACTGAGCTGAGTGAGAAGGCCAACACGCCCGAACAAAGTGATGGTTCTCTGTGGCCCGCACGGGATCTCGAGATGTATTGCCTGCAGAACAGCTCGATAGGCCTCGTTCTGTCGCATTTGCAGGTCGGCATAGCTGAGAGCAGTCCCCACCCACTATGAGTTTCTTTGCTTCTATCACCTGGCTTTATAGTACGTGGATCCTTATCTTTTATGAAATGAACGACGTGCTAATCATATATATGGTTCTACAGTTTAACCTCAACGTATATGTACCCCCGCCTCATCTTTTTCTATGTTTTCTTATAATTCACATATGCTATCCTGTCAATGTTCTAGAACTTACCCACGGGACGACTCTCGGTTCCCTCCTACCCATCTCTCCTTAAATTGCTCTTTCTAGCATTCTGTCATGCATAACACATCTTTCTTGAATATGTAGTACATCTCGTTATTTTATTGCAAATCATGTTTCTGTCTTTGTCCAAAGTTGATATAAGTATCTGTATCACTATTTGTTTCAATCAAATCCCAATCAAATAAAATATCACCAGATGCAGTGCAAATTAAAACTTAACGTGATGGTTTTTACATCTCGCTCTCTTGCATGCTCTGTACTTACTTAGGTGATAGATTATCATGTATACATAAGCCGCCGCATCGCTGTTCGGTGTTTCATATGTCCTAGCCAGCGCTGGGACCAGGGGTAGCTAGCGGCAACGTGGTTGTCAAGTCCCGTCAGCAAACATCATGTTTCCATCGAAGTTTTGCCCATGACCAAACCCCACACACGCCGCACTCTCAAAACACCCACAACGTGGAGGCCGCGCACAATCGTCCCCACAGGTGTGTTTGTAGATATCATTGCATGGCTATCGTGCTCGCGCAACGCGGCCAGAACTGATCCATATAAATTGCAGACATACCACTCTCATCGAACACAATCCCTCCTGGAGAGCCTAACATATTAGCCTAGGCTGAGCTTAGCACGTCATACCTGTACACTTGCCAACACTTTATCCGCCCGACGATGACAGACTTCCATCGCTCATCATCGACTCGCCCCACCCGTCACGTATCGGCTCTCCCTCCTAGATACACTCATACCCGCTCGCACTCACGAGCTGAAGAGGCCACTGCAAGCATTCCCTGGGAGCATATGACGAACGCGTATGCGTGGGTCGCCAGCCAAGAGGAGCTTATGAAGGGCAAGAAACGCGGCTTCAAGACAGAGGACTGGGTTCGCGAGCAGCAGGACCTCCTCCTTCACCCGAAAGGGGTTTACCCCACGACGCGCCCGCGGGCGAACAAGATCCGTCGACAGGAGTGGGAGGATCTCCTCTACGGCTATGGCATCGAGGCAGATAAATGGATGAAGCAGGAGGCCCGTGCGCGCCGCATAGCCGAAGAGCGCGAGAGGACAAAGTTCCGGATCCAGGAGGAGGTTAGGAAGATGGAACTGCACTTCCAGCTGAAGCGCGAGGAGCAGATGCGCGAACGCGAGGAGGCACGCCGCAAGGCCTCGGAGGAGCGGCGCGCGAAGGAGGCCCGGGACCGTGCTAAATTGGACAAGCTGATCTTGGATGCGTGGGTGAATTACGAGTCCAGCTGGATAACATTCGCCTTGTCGTCGGAGCCTGTAGAGTTCAAGAAGACACCGTGGCCGCTAATTATACCACCAAGGAACACGGGCGACCTCACGCGAGACGCGATCGTAGCGTTCCTTTTCTCGCCACTGCATTCGCAGACCATGTCGCGCAAGGACCGGATCCGAAGCGCACAGCTGCGGTGGCACCCCGACAGATTCCGACGATTCAATGCAAGAATAAGGGACGAGGACAGAGCTGCGGTGGAGGAGGGCGTTGGAATTGTGGCACGATGTCTGAACGAGCTGATGGAGAGGGAGAAGAGAAAGTGAATAACTAGAATGCTTATCTATTTGTACTTGTTTCTTCCGGTTACCAAATAAATAATTTCGGCATCTCAGGCTTACGCTGACTGTTGCCCGCGGCTTACTCACTCCTCCAATGTTTTCGCGTTTTGCACGTATTCCCCTCCGCAGGTGTCTTCACACATCGTCCGGCTTAGCAGGTCACAGCTATGGCTCACTACGTAGAGCAACCAAAATCGGCTTCGCTGCTACCGCTGCTACCACCGTCTTCATAGCTTGGCAACTAACGCAAGCGCAGAACCAAATTTCCATGGACTCTCCCCAGGCAATGATCTGTGCGTTTGATGCCATACAGTGAGCTAGACTCTCGTACTGATGTATATCTAGCGACAACAGAACATCCGGCTCCAGCCAAATCAACCCAGCGCACAAAGGCGCCCTCAGAATCTCCTTCTCCAGCTGCCACCCCGGAAACCGACGTGTTCGTTCCCGACGCGCCTTCAGCTCCTGGTGGCGACTCGGAGGCTACATCGGAGCCGGAAGCCCCCGAGGGAGATGGAGAGCCCTCACCCGGCGACGCTCCCGCCTCAGGCGGCGCGTTCAATCCTGAAACCGGAGAAATCAACTGGGACTGCCCTTGCCTGGGTGGCATGGCGCACGGTCCCTGTGGGCCCGAGTTCAGAGAAGCGTTCTCATGCTTTGTATTCTCTGAAGATGAACCGAAGGGCATTAACTGTGTGGATAAATTCCAAAACATGCAGAACTGCTTCAGAGCACACCCCGAGGTGTATGCCGATGGTACGCGCTTATTTATCTGTGAAGTGGCTAACACTTATGTTATCTACAGAGATAATGGATGACGACGATGACGATGCCCCGTCTACTACCGATGATTCAGGCGACGTGCCTCCAGAAAATGCAAGCAACTCAAAACTTGACGGAGACGCGCAAACGACCCCCGAGACGACCCAACTAGATAGCACACCCGTTGCTAACAACTCATAAGACGGAGCCAGTCTCCCGACACATTCCAAAACCGCCTTATTGGAGGATTGCCCGCATTGCAGGCTTATATCATACTTCGTTATTAATCTATCTATTTGCACACCCCCACTTACGCACAAAGCACCTACTGCATTCACAATATAGAGAAATCCCAACTGCGTGATTTTCGAGCAGAACGCACATAGCATGTCGAGAATATAGAATTACGGGATATACCAATACAGTGAAAACCTACAAGCAAAACAACAACAGAATAGCAGAAATAACAGCAACATCCATAAATATATCAGTCCTCGTCCATCTTGAAGTGCTTCTCAATAACCTTATCCCCCAAGATATATCCGTTTGTTGAGAATAGTTTAGAGCGCAAAAAAGGCTTGGTATCAAAGATGTCGTGGTCCTTGGCCTATAAACATTGTATTAGCACTCCTTTGGCAACTGTTTTGCAAGTACGACATACCTTGTCCTCCAGTTCAGACAATTTCACGACGACTTTCTCTGGTTGGGTATGATGCCTCAATTGGAACTCGCGAACCTTGAGCTTGACAAGATTCCCAAGCAGGAATGAAAGCAGCTCTTCGTGGTCCTTGGATTGCGTGAGATACTTCCTAAATCCCTGTAAACGCAGATAATAGTCAATATTTCATTTAACATCGACAACAATTCGGCACGCACCCTCTGTAGTGTCTTCTTGATGCTCAACTTCTGGGCGCTGACGAAGCTACCGACAGCAACCTCGATAGCCAAATCGATGTCATCGGCACGAACGTATTCGCGCAGCGCCATCTTAGCGCTGGCCTCCGCCATACGGATCATACTCTCCAGATGACGGACAGTGATCGGGTATGAGCCTGTTGCCATCGACTCGCGCCTCAGGTCCGCGAAGAGACGAGCGAGTTTCTCCTGATCGAGATCGAAGAGCTTGGGCCTGATCTTCTCTTTAGCATACATAATGTACTTGCGCAAGATATCTTGCGGAATAATCTTAATGGCATGAATAAATCAGCGCGTCCTCGACCAAAGTGCATAGGTGCTTACATCGGCATCCAACGACGTTGCCACCTCCATTTCCTCCGTCTCCTTGTCGAACTTGGGATGACTGCGCAAGTGACTGCCTACCACGAATCGCGCTAGGAGCTCGTCCATGACCGGGTCCACGGTGTCCTTCACGACGCAAAGTACGTCGAACCGCGACAAAATCGGTTCCGTTAGCTCGACGTTCTGCGAAAACGGGATCGTCGGGTTGTAGCGCCCACGGATAGGATTGGCTGCGGCGATGATCGCGCAGCGCGCCTGCAGACTCGTCACAATGCCCGCCTTCGAGATGGAAATCGATTGCTGCTCCATCGCCTCGTGGATTGACGTTCGGTCAGCATCGTTCATCTTGTCGAACTCATCAATGAGGCAAGTGCCTTTATCAGCGAGGACGAGGGCGCCGCCTTCCAAGGTCCACTCCTGGGTGATGGGGTCCTTGCGCACGCTGGCTGTCAAACCGACTGCAGATGCGCCTTGACCGGTGGCGAAGACCGATCGGTGAGCGGTCTTTTCGACGTATTTGAGGAACTGGGATTTAGCTGTACCAGGATCTCCGAGAAGGAGTACATTGATGTCGCCACGAATACGATGCTTGTGATTGATATCCTTGCCAACACCTCCGAAGAGCGACAGTGCAATGGCAGTTTTGATGTCTTCGTGCCCGTAGATCGAAGGAGCAATGGATTTAATGATGCGTTTACGGATGCGCTCATCTTTAGCAAGGTTTCGCATCTCTCTTTCGTCTTCTTCGGTGAGGCGGAAAGCAGCAAACAGATCTTCTTTCTTGTTGACATGGTTGGCTTCGATGATAGTCGAGAACACAGGGAACCCATTCTTTGCATTCAAAGATGCATCAAAATTGTTGCGATAGATTCCAGTGACTTCAACCTCTTCTCCGGGCTTTGCGCTATCAATGAGATCCCACAAGAGAATGACCTCGCGATGTCTGGGCAAGCGACCTGCGGGAACAGATCCTGGGGATTCTTGGAGAGTCATCTTCTGGTAGTTGCGATAGACAGTCTGTCGAAGGAACAAAAGTTAGATAACGGAAAACAAACTCAATGTTTGTCTTACCTGCTCTGAGTTGACGGTAAATGGGCCTTTGCTCTCGCAATTGGCACAATAACTGATCTTAACCTCCCTTGAGGCATCTTGGTAGAATGGGCCCAGGACAGCACCGCACTTCCTGCAGTCAAACTTGACATATTTGAGCTGAGGAAATACGCCAGTTCTTCGGGTAACCACACCGGAAACGCGGACAAGGTTGTTCAGGTTGGAACGACGTAAATCGCGAAGAGTAGAGCCCAAGGGGAGATCAGAGATGCGGACATGGACTTCCGAATGGATGCGCTTGTAAGAAGGGAAGTAAACAAGAATGGCGTCAAGAGCAATTTCGTCAAAGATTTCGAGCATCGCGGCAGGCGAGTTGGTGAGAAAATATGCTAGAATGGGCTTGGAGAGTGCCAGATGAAGATATGATATTTCCAAAGATTCGGAGTTGACTGATGAAGACCATAAGTCGAGAAACAGTTGATAATCGAATCACACTCACTTTCTCCTAAATGCTTTATGCGATTGCCATAGACTGAGTCACCACGTTCGTCGACGTAAGACATCAGAAATTGACGGAAATGCCGGACAATAGAACGTCGGACGCGGTCATGGGCAATCCACTCCACAATGGATTTTGCCTTGATATCGCTGAGTTGTTCCAAAGGGATTTCCTGAATATGAACACGGGTAAATAATCGAATTGCGGGAATGGCACGGGAACTCACGTTATCGACACCATCAAGATCGTCTGCATCGCGTCGTTCATCGTACTGTTTACGTGTGCGCCTTTTCATGTTCGCGATGCCTAGTTCGTCGCCATCTTCGTCGTCCATATCGTTGTCGCTGTCCAGGAAAGCCGGCGCATGGCTTCGCTGAGCAGCACGGGCACCCTTTCTGCCGCCACGTTCAGCACGGTCGCGTTGTGCCATCTTCCTTTCAGCGGCGCGACGCGCTGCCGCCGAGAGTTCCTCGGTTTCTTCATCGTCGATTCCTGCCTCTGAGTATCTGTCCAAGACGTCATTTTGAGCGTAATCCCTGAAATGCAATGGTCATCAATGCTGTGTCACGATTGTGCTTGGAGTGCACCCATACTCTTCGAGAGTATCTCCAAACAAATCTTCTCCGTCGGCATCTTCATCATCGCCCTCTACATCATGGACTGCATCCCTGTCGTCCAAGCTATCATCGGTATCAGAGAACGGGGCGGGTGGAGACGATGGAGGAAGAGATGACTGCGAGTTGCGACGCGCCGGTGTCGCGCCTTGCGGAGGGGACGAAGGGGCAGGGGATGAGTCTCTTTGGCGTTTGGCTCCTCGGGGCGGCTGGGATATCAGATTAGAGGGATATCAAAGTGAAACGACGCGTCTCTTACCATTATACAGAGATGGAGGGGTAGTGATGAGGAAAGTTAATGACAATAAGTTGAATAACGCGACGCGTTCAATTTTTCCCAAGGCTGAGTTTCAATAGCGCGTTCGGGCGGAGTCTGAATCAAACTCTACTCGAATCGTTTGCTGTTCCTTGCCATCCATTCTTTTACCTTCCTTTACTTCATGCTTTCACACACCAAGAATAAATCCTGTGATTTTCAAAGGTGCTCTAAGTTACAGATAAAATAAATTTGAGTAGTTCAACACAGTTGCACCAACACCTCAGCGCGCCAACTTTAAAATCCGGCTTCCTGCATCATCTCGGTGGTGATTGGCTTAGGAAAGTTTGGTAACGGTTTGCTGTCAAGCCCGCGTCAGGAATCCCTCAACGTGAATAGGTAAGACAGAAACTCACTCTCTTATATCCCAAACATCCTCGCTGCTTTGCTCTATCCGTCTGTGCGCCCACCATTCCGCTCGACGACGGATCCACGCCTCGCGCTGCTCTTCAGGATGCATAACCTTCAGCGTTAAACAAAATTTGAATTCGTCCAACTTCTGGTCGCAGCTACTTCTCTTTCCATATCGATATATGGACTTTACTTGGTTGCGGATGACTGTTCAAGATCTACCGTCAAATTCAGGTCAAATTTCAAGATACCAGGTTTGTTCTTACCGCTGCAGCCAAGGTAATCATCGAAAACACTGATGCATCCTGGTATATCCTCTGGTGTAGGATGGAGTATTCGGAGTCGAGCCTCTTCTTGCTCGAACACCTTTTTGAAGTCGAGTTTGGACATGGCCGGGATACAAACGCGCTCATGTGGCAACTATTCCGGTGCGCCTCCGAAGGAAACAGGGCCATACAAGCCGGATCAAATTCAAGATCACGGTCTTCGGAGGTTGCTCGGAGGCATGAACTGCATGAACGGTTCGTTGATGCTCGAAGAGTCATAGACAATGATCGCTTCGGACTTCCTGATCTTCAGCTCAAATCAAGAAATCTTTCCATGAGACGTGATCTGGATAGACTTTGAACTTACGTATGACGGTAATAATACCCAGGCCATCGGGTTGCTGTCCTACTCAACATCGGTGATGCAGTTCAGAAACAAAGCCACAACGAAGATTTCCAGTGTTGTTTTTGTTGTTCTTTTGGTTATTCCATTCTCTAATATTTTCTCGCGCGAAATCTTCGCCGCATTATCAGCAGGAGTATGACGAGACGCCTTTTAAGTTCCCCAGCGGATGAGTTCGAGTAAAGCAAGATCAGAACGAACCACCACGCTTTATCTAATTTTGCATTTATCGGAATTGCTTCATCATGCACCCTTAAAAAAGTGGAACATGCATGGTGTTGTCGCATAAATCAGCATCCATCTATTACATCCTTGGTTCCGTTGTTGCTTACTGCAAAGGACGGCCAGCCACTTTACACTTTTGCGACCTAGGACAACTTGAACATAAGCCAATCAGACTATACTCAAACACAATTACTGCAGGTCCGAGATTGTGAATCAGGGCATGAATGTCATTAGTAGGTTTCTATGAAACGAAATGCAGTAGAATAAAGATACACCAACTACTATAACATAAACCCATCAACCTAAGTATCTCCATATCATGTAGAAACAGAAGATGGTGAACACAGCGCCAGCAAGGAAAATATAGGTGTCTTGCGTACTGCAGGAGCAGATTAATGTCAAAATGAAACAGAACCAAAACCACGAGGGACGCACCTGCGTCGTTCAATCCACCCAATAACATCTCTACTCAGACCCAGCGTATTCGCAACATTCAGCAACCGCCGTTGGGTCCCTTTGAGCATATTACGCTGGTCCACGAGATTATCCAGAACCTCCCGCCCCTGTGCCAAGAATTCGTCTAGCCTTGTCTCCGTGTTTTGGATGAAACTGTGCTCGTCCAGAGCGCGGTACTCCCTACCCATCCCTGACTGAGGCGTTGCCCCGCGAAATGGAGACTCTGATATGGTCTCGTTCTGCGGACGCAGGCCGGGGTGCAGTGTTGAGGGAGTCGGTTGCGCTTGGGGATAGCGCCGTCGGGCGTCGGAGGGGGACATGGGAGCAGCAGCTGTGGCAGATATCAGCTCTGCGCGGTTAGACTCTTGGATCTACGCGTCATAGATACGTGTTTAGAGCGCCGCTAAGCAAAGGGAGAGTAGACTCGCACCGCGGCAATGTTTTCGGCTTTGTATCGCTCAAATTGACTTCGTAGGTCTGTATAATCGGCGCGGAATTTTTGTACTCGCCTAAAGAAAGCAGAGTTAGAGTTTTGTATAGGAATATTGAAAGATGGCAAACATCTGTGCTTTCTCTTGCTTGGCCTTGATTATTTCGCGCTTGGTCATTGAATCATAGTCGTCAATGGTTCGGTGCATGGCAGAAAGGGATGCAGATATTTGTCCTGCATGAAACAAAGTATGATGTAGATGCGAGGCCTTAGTTAGTCAACCGACTGTATCAACAACCATTAATCCACTTCACTGGAACTCACCGAGAAGAGCTGGTGAATTGTCCCCGTTTCGTAGCTTCTCGAGGTCTGCCTGCAGAGAATTTGTCTGGCGAACGCCAGAGGTATAAAGGGAGTTCATTTCTTCGAATTCCTAGTCTGTAATATCAGAAGACGTAAGAATATCGCGCGTTAAGCAATACGCAAGAGGGTATAAGTACTGTTGGCAGCGGCGTTGTACTCACCTCACATCCATGCATCACTGCGGCAACACCCGACACGTTTGTTCTCGATCACGTGGATTTCTCGACGGCCCGACGGGCGCTAAGCGGCTTTAAATGGCTTGCGCACAACTTGGCACTTGCTGCTGGCAATTGGCTGGCAGTCTGTGCTGAGTAAAGTGCACTTGCAAGCCCTTCCAGATTGTGTTGAGATATCTAAATAACAACCCCTGCTACAGTCATTCCCCGGTCTATGAGACACCCGGCTCCATGATACAAACTTTGCTCCTGAGCTCAGTTTTGCAGCAAATATTCTTAAACTTTACAAACCTCTTACTATACTATAGTTCTACATGTATTTGAATGGAATAAGTATTCACTTTCTCCCATATTTTGTTATTTAAAAAGCAATGTGATTTTGGTGTCAATATGAATTTTAGTGGGCTTATTTTGAGGCTTTGAGCTGTGATCTCTCCAATTTTTTTTGTCTGTAACATGTGTTAATACTCATAAAGTAAAATGCGTTTGAACAATGCCAGAACATTGCCCAGCAGTCCATAAATTCTCCAAATGAAAGGGACTGCCTTCAATTGCGACGTTTGGAGGTGTCACATCACACCTGCCATTTTCGGATGCGATCAAATCAGCTTCAAGTCAACGGTGGAGGTGGCTGTAAAAGTGACTAAGCATGGCCAACTTAGGAAGTTCGTGCTGATGTGACCGTGTCTCAAGGACCGGTTCGACTTCTTGACGCCTCCATTTCTAAAACATTATTGAAGACATTGGTTCTACACTGAAAAATAAACTGAATGCAAAAACATACATTTGACATGCCAATGTACACTCCCATATTTTCAAATTATCTAATTTCATGCAAAAAGTTGACTCCTGAGAGGTTCTAATTTGATTGTCTCATGGACCGGGGAATGACTGTATAGCCTTGAGTTTTACGCCAGGTGGTACGAGATTCACTGCAGCCGAGATCAGCCGGATCCGGGATGAGCGATTGCATTTCAAGTTCAGCTCCCGCTAGGTGTGGTGCAAAACTCGCCATCCGTCAACAACCATTGAACATAACGTTCCTCTGCCTCAACAGCGCGGCCTCAGTATACCGCCACGATATATGATCATGCACATCAAATGCACATTCCGAGATATCAACAGTGTCGGTCAGTGTCCCAACGGACTAGTAGCCAAGCCCTGCCAGCCTAGAAGTTCAGTGTCTAGTTGCACTTCATCGATTCATCGCCGAAGTCCAGCCTTGCGCACCGGAATTATGCGGAAAAGACATATCGCATTCCATGGCCAAGATTGCAGTAATGGAAACATGACCGAACAGACTACAGCCCCAAATTACGGACCCCCCTTTTTGCACATTCCCTCCGGCGTAAATGCTCTATAGCACCGTTTGGTCAGATGCACATATGAAGGCGGATGAATGCGCTTGGAAGGGCCGCCGGTCATTAGATGGCTCTCGATGGCTCCTATACGGCCCTCAGAAACTGGGTCCGCGCCACCACGATGAACAGAATCACAGAATTGCAAATGCGCTAGCAGATGGCAACTCATATGCAGATCTGTGCGAGCATCGAGTTGAGACTGCGAAGCAACTCCTTGGAGCAAGCTCGTCCGTATTCGGCTTTATTTCTACGGCCCACACCTCTAGCCACACTGTCATCCGGAGGGCGAGTCGCGAATTTTGAATCGAGGAGCTACGCTGATTAGAATCCGGCTCAGCTGGGACGGTGCATACGTACTCACCCCTTGACATTTGTACCCAGCTCTCGTACCTTTTCAGTACCACGATGCTTGTAAGCGCTTCAGGAACTTAGGTCGATACCTAAATGAGATATCGTGATTTAGATGGCTTCAGTTTGGTTATAACAGATTCAGTAAATAAGCCGAACCAATCGGCTTGAATTATCAAGGCAGAGCTTCTTAAGAACTACCACAGGCTACCACCCGGGTAATCAACCTAAATACGATGGCGACGTTGCGTGAGCATCTCCACCTGGAATTTCACGTTGACAATATCTAAATGCCCCAGAAAGAGCGCAGTTTTGCACCAGTAACGAAATACCCAGTGAGTATCAGCTTTACTTAGTCCGGGAGTGATCTAAAATCAGCCCTTTGATCATCCTACATCGACTCCTAAGGAGCTACTACAGATACGAGATACTCAGAAATAACGGCGAGCGCGCAGGCCCAGGGGTTACTTGCTGCTTTGGTTGGTTACCTACAGCCGATCATCCAGACATGTGTTGCATCGGCCGGTAAGATAACTATTGCAGCCCCCATTGGTATCATGTACTTAGAAGCGAGTAATCGTTAACTTCTTGCGCAACTTCCGCCGTAGGTCATCCAAATTCAAGTGAGCTTTATCTTGCATTTCGAGTACTCGATTCAATGTGAAATCCTATTCCTCTAAATAATCCTGCAGAACATATACGAGGAGGCAGAGATGAAGGCCATAAACTGCTCGAAGCAATCGACGATTTTATAGTTATGTCTGTGCACCTAGACTCACCCGTGCAATCGCCCAACGACATCAATATAGAAGGTATATTTCCCAAAAAGAATTATACGTTTTATCGACTCAAGTTGTATTTAATTTACAGTTGGCTCAATTGAACGAACAGTAGAATCGGAAACCGATAGTGTGCCGCTTATAGCTTCTCCGCTCGTGCGTGAGTGCATTTTAAAACAGGAAACACATAGACCTAAGTACTCATTTGCAATATTCAGCAATTCCACATGAAAGTATACAATCAGGAATCATCAAGGTGCTTCGGCCACACATCTCCAACAAAATGCCAATTCGAGTGCTGGCATTCGATTCAGCTGGCGCCGGAATGAAACTCATCGACCGAAATGAGATGTTCCGAAGGGTCCTCCACAGTGCTTTCATCGGAGCATCTCAGCCAGACTTTCAAATAGCCTGGATGGAGGCCGAAGAACTTGCCAATAGCCCTCCCCTAGGATGGCAAGAGGCAGGTAGGAGGCACAACAAATTAATTACAGAGCTGGTCGAGTACCACGCTCGATACGCTATCCTGTCGCACACCTGGATCCGGGACACGCCCGGCGACGTCGTCTTCAAGGACTGGGAAATACGAGAAAGCAACCCGCGCGGCTACTCGAAGATCGCAAAATTCTGCGAAGTCGCCGCCAGGGACCACGGGGTCGCGTTCGGCTGGATGGACTCTATCTGCATTAACAAGGACAGCAGCAGCGAGCTCGACGAGTCAATCCGCTCGATGTACAAATGGTACCGCGCGGCATACGTCTGCATAACCTACCTGGCGGAAACCCGGCTGCTGGAAGATATGCAGCGCGACTCGTGGTTTACGCGTGGGTGGACGCTGCAGGAGCTTTTGGCTCCTCAGAGCACCCGCTTCTACGACATGGACTGGGACGACCTGCTCATCGAGAGGGACGATCCACTGGACTTGCCATTTTTTCCTCTGCCCCGAACTGAGGCGGAGATCAACGAGAAGATCCGCGAGAGAACGTCCATTACGGAAGACGAGCTAACCTTGTGCAGATGCGGGGACGCCGAGAAAATCCCCATATCCAGACGGCTGGAATTAGCCGCCGATCGCGAAGTGACGCGCGAGGAAGACGGAGCATATTCTCTTATGGGACTCCTCGGGGTGGATATTTCCGTCGCGTACGGGGAGGGCTTTGAGCGCGCGTTTTTCCGCCTCCTGCGGGAGCTCCTTGTCGTCAAACGCAATGTCCTCGACATCTTCAACCACGGATATTGGGAGTCGGAAAATAACGCGCTTATTCCCCGGAGCCTCGCGCAATACAAGCTGCGCTCGTCCACTCGGATTCCTGTCATGTCCGACAACGAAATATCATTTCTTCTCAATAAATGGCGGCCGATGGAACCAATCACTCTGACGCACCTAGGAGTACGCGTGCCACTTCTTCTGGTTCCTGCCCTCAGAACATATTCCACGCAGGAAGTACTCCCAGACCCAACTCGGCTTGAACGCCCTTTCCAGGCAAGGGGGACATTTTATGGAAATATTGCCGTCTATATGTCGGTAGATGGTACCCATGAAGGTTCTACGCAAATGGCGTATTACAACCTACTCGATCGGAAGATCTACGAAAATATCAATTCCTTTGCCAAACCCAACCAAGATGAACCCTCGCCGATTAATGCAACATTCGGCGTCATGAACTTTGGCACGGACGGAACCGATATCATCCTCCCGCCACTGTGTTTCTCCGTCCTACTCGACTGCGGTAGAACGCCACCGGGATACGTCCGGCCGTCCGACAGCGTCAAGATCATGCCGACACGCACTGCACCAATATTCGAACTTAAATCAACGAACAAAATATGGGGACGCAGTTCTACCCCCCTAGCCTATAGGATGCTAATCAGCAACCTAGCAATGGATGGCATGCAGCTGGTAACACTTTATCTGTAAATTGTTCAAATACATGCTACATCACAATTGCTTCGGACCCAGCTTCTGAAATCACAATGATAGAGAGAATTAGCTTTGATACCTCAAAGTTCTTATGCACGAACAGTATAATTATAGACGCCAAGCAACACGTTTTGACGCCCCGCATGAGCGTCTAATCCTACCTATCAACTGATAACCTCAGCCGGCCCCTGCACGTCGAAGTGCACATCACAGTCTCCGCACATCACAGCTCCCACAACCACGCCCCAAACGACCTCCGAAGCCCCTTGGAGCAACACCCACATCCGCGGCTGCTCCTGTCTCCTCCGCGCGTCCATTCCTCGCGCGTACTGAAGAATGTTGGCAGAATTATGCTGCCCATCCGCGCCTAGTCCGCGCCTAGGGAAGACGCGCCAAAATAAACACGCGGCCGCACGGCCGCACGGGCATGCTGCCACGCCGGCAGGCAGGCAGCAGGCAGCCGCCTCGCACGCGCCTAGTGCACTGCAACGCAGGCCGGCGCAAACGCGCGCTGCCTCGACCGCCGCTGCGTGTCCCCACACGGTGCGACGCCACTCCCGAGTCGACGGGTGTCACCTCGCGTGGCGGCCGGGGAGCCGCCGTGCGCGCGCCGCTTGGAATTCGCGCGGAGCGACGCGACGCGACGTCCCTCGGAGACGCACGCTCGCCTACGCGCGCTTCGCGTCCCGAGGCTCCTGCACGCCGCGCACGCCACGTCCGGCTGCCGTCGCGTCCTCGGGTATATATAGCGCCCCGGGCGCCAACGCAGGCGCGGTACCAATGCCCGGGGCGCGCATTCGGGCCCAGGCGCGCGTTGCGTGTTGCGTGTGTCGCCGGCGCGCCGCCTGAGAATGCACGGATGATCCTGCATGGGCATATGCAGGCCAAATGCAGGCGCAGGCGAAGCGCACACAAGCCGCGGGCCGGTACCTGCCCGGGGCGCGTATCCCCAGGCGCGCGCGCGCACGCCCCTGCGCGTGTGTGCGTGGCGGGCGAGGCGAGGCGCGCATCAGAACGCACCGGCTGACGTGCGCGCCCCATGGGCGTACGCCACAGGCGAACTCCTCGTCCACCCGGCCGGGCGTTCCTCGGGAGGAGGGGCGAGTGGGTGGGAGCACGCATCCGCGCGTGCCGCGCCTCGTATAAAAACGCGCAATATAGCACAATATAGCAAAATGCATATACGTATGGCAAAATGCACACAAAAAAAACCGACCGGCGAATCAGTTAGGCGCGGTTGCCCCGTATGTGCAGGGGCCGGGGCGCATCTGCATCTGCATATCTGGTATCTACCTGCATGCGGTAAGCAGCCCTAACGTGGGCCGTGCGCTGCCGAGGCGGGCGAATCTCCAGGATCGCCGCCGCCCCGTATGTGCGTGCGTGCGCCGTGCGGCGGCAGCATGCTGGCGCGCATGAGCAGGCCCCTGTCCGGGCCGATGGCGCTGTCGCGGCGGGCGCACAACTGCGTGTGCGGCTCAGTGGGTTGCTCGCCGCGCCTGCGTCTAAGTATATAGGCGCTGGCGACACCGGGGAGGGGATCGGTGCTGATCGCCCGGGGCTGTGTTGCATACGTATCGGTGGGCCGATGGCTTAGGCGACGACCCAACCCACGGAGCATGCACCCGTGGTATGGACGCCCATGGGCCTTCGCGGGGTAGAATGCACGCAAAATGGTGGTATATTAATACAACACGGACGGAGAACAAGTGGCTAGTCGCGATCGAAGGCAGCCGTGCCCCCTCCGGCTCTGCAGCCTGCCCCGAACGACGTTTTCCCGTCGGAATGCAAATACTTGGGATAGATTCACAGCGATCGCGCCGCCGCCATTCGTGCCCGTCAACAAGGGGAAAAGATAAAGACGGGCGAAAGGGGAAGGGGGCCGTCCGGGGATACGGATGAATGGGAGCGAACAAGGGGGTCTAGAGTGTGAAGGCGCGCGTGTGTGCGAGCGCAGGTTAATCTGCGGGCGGGGCCGGGCCAGGCGGCGGACGGCCGCGGGCTCAGCGCTTCGGGCCGCCGTGCCTCTTGCCCTTGCCCCCCGACGGCCTGCGCGATGCTTTTCCGCCGGCGAGCTCCGCCTTTTCGGTGCGGCGCTTGCGCTGCTTGACCTGCTCGCGCTTGCGCGCGTCCTTTGTCTCGTAGCGGACCTTGCGCTCGCGGATCTTGGGCTTGCCCGCCTTGGGCTTTGGCGGCGCTGCGGGCTCCGCCGGGGCGTACTGCTGGGGGTCGGCGGCAGCTTTGGGGGGCCCGTGGATGAGGGTGTCGGGGTCAAAGTCCTCGACGACGGTGACGGTGGCGAGGGTCTCCTCGTCCTCGAACTCTGCGTCTTCGGGCTGGATGCCGGCCCAGGTGTCGTCCTCAGAGTCGTCTGCCTCCAGGTCTGCGTCTGGGCAGGGTCGGTGCTGGGCCGAGTAAGGAGGCGAGCTGGGGCTCACCTGTGGTAGCACCATACGCCTTTTCTACGTGGGCGGCGTTCTCGAGGGCCTTTTCGCGCAGATGGCGGCGTTGCTGGGGGCCGATGAGACGGGGCGACGGGGAAAAGGACGACACGGACCTCGCGGCGAGACTCTTGCCTCTCCTCCTTCTCCCTCTGCTTTGCCTTTGCGCGAGCAGCCTCGGCCTTTGCGAGCTTTCGCTTGTGGAAGCCGGTCAGAAATTCCCTGGGACAAGGGTAAGCTGGGGCGGGGTGGGACTAGGAAGCACATACCGGCGGGCATCGTCGTCGAAGATGACCTCCTTGACCTGCTCGCTGCGGGCGCGACGCTTGGCGGCGATGACGGTGTGTGCGCGGGTGAGGCGTGCAAGATTGTTGTTGTTCATGGCGAGGAGGTGAATATTTGTCAGCCGAAAAAGGATCTGGCGGGCCAATTGGGGATGGGGCGGATCGGGGGCAGATCTTGGTATATTAGAGGACGCGGGGGAAGGGCGAGGAGCAGCAGCCATGCCCGTCCCAGACTCTGTCGTCAGCTACCGCCACCTCTTCCCCCAGAACCCGTACCCCGCGCCGCCGCCCGCGCCCGCCATCGCGCACAAGGTCTGGCTGCTCGACTGCCGCTCGTGCGGCATGTTCCTCACGAACCGCGGCATGAAGGTGAGCCCCGCCGTCCCGCGCGCCGCGCCCGCTGACCGGCGCAGGCCGTGCTGCTGCTGCGCCCGAACGTGTCGCTGTACTCGTCGGACGCGCTGCCCGTGAACTGCGCGGTGTACAGCCCCGCCGCCGACGCGCAGCCGCCGCCCGCGCCGCACAAGCCCAGCGGCCCGCCGCGCACCTGCGAGTGTCTCACCCAGAGCCTCTGCTGCCACGGCTGCGGCGCCACCATCGGCTACATGATCGTCGTCCCCGTAAGCCCCGTCCCTCCCGTCCCCGCCATCGCTGACGTCCCAGTGCGCCCGCTGCACGTCGTCCATCACCGCCACCAACCGCGCCACCAACGGCCACCGCTTCGTCTTCCACTCCACCGAGGTCGTCGGCACCGAGCGCCGCTACGTCCCGCGCGAGCCCGGCGTC
This sequence comes from Hypholoma sublateritium FD-334 SS-4, assembly GCA_000827495.1. Lineage (NCBI taxonomy): Eukaryota > Fungi > Basidiomycota > Agaricomycetes > Agaricales > Strophariaceae > Hypholoma > Hypholoma sublateritium. The sequence continues at coordinate 928,094 of KN817520.1, read as the reverse complement.
GTCCCCTTCGACCCCCCGCTGCCGTCCCCCGCGCCCCAGTACGCAGAGCACGCCCCCGCCCCGGCATTCCGCGCCGACTACCTCCCCACCCCGCCCCTCGAGTTCGCCACCCCGCGCTTCGTCGCACACCGCGCCCCGGACTATGACGTGCGTATTTCCGTCCGTCCGCCCCGCTCCGGCTCACCCGGCCCCCAGCAGTACCACCGCCCTGCGCCCCTCCATTTCCGCGCACCCGCGGACGACTACCCCCCGCCCACCGACGCCTACTACCCCGCCGACCACAAGGAGCCGCCCGCGCCGCTGCCGTCGCTCAGGCAGGGCGACGTCGTCTTCTGGCACCACCTCGCCCGCACCGGCGAGATCGCCCCTGTCGTCCACGACGACCGCGCGCGCCAGCCCCCCGCGCCAAAACGCCCGCGCCCCATCCTCTTCAACCGGTGAGATCCCACGCGCGACCCCACCTGCTTCTTTCCCTAGTATCACGAAATCTCACGACCCGCGCCCCGAGACCCTTCTCCTTCGCCCCATCTGCACTCGGTTTGTCCCATGCCCATGTCCGTTGCATCAAAAGTTGTCCGCCTTCCTTTCGAATAAAAGACCCCGTTCTCCCGTGTACTACCACCTCCGCCGCTCATCACGCCCACCCCCGCATCGCACCCCTATACCCTGCCGAATACATACCTCTTGTTCTCATGTTTGTTTTGTTTATTCCCTTCATTTTCCCTCTTCCCTCCTTCATTCCATGGCCGCCGTGTCAGCTGCACCCCCATCCCACACCCCCACCCACCCGATCCGCCGCCCGATCCGGGCTCAATTCTCAATGAAATAACAGATGCGACGTTAGGACGCTGTCCCGCCGCCCAGTCCCACGCTCAGACCATGCCCCATCTATAGCAGCGATAAGTAGTAGTAAGCACCCCCAACGCAAGCGTGCGCGGTATATATATCGCGGCCGTCCACGCGCGCCGCGCCGCGCACCTTATCTCGCGCGCGATCTCGCCTGCCCCTCGCGGCGCGCTGCGTGGGCTATATATACCCGCGCCAAGGTGGGAGCGCGCGCCCTGCCGTTGCGGCGCCGCAGCGCCTGCAATAAGCTGCAATAGGGCGCGCACGGGGCGCACCTGCGTGCTTCGGCGTAGGTCGCACGCGGCGGCGGCGCACGGCGACGCGTGCGCGTGCGCGGCATGGCGGCCGTCGCCGCGCCTCGGCGTCGGGGAGCGCGCGCCGCGGGCGCACCCGTGAGAGCGCCGTACGTGCGATCGTCGCGACGCGTGAGCAGGCGGGGCGCAGGCGAGCATCGGCGCGGATCGGGCCAGGGCCAACGAGCACGCAGACGTCGCCGTCGGGCCAAAAGATTTTTATCTTGTGCTTTTTGGGTATTTTTATCCTCTTATGGGAGCGCGCCGGATTGTCACGCTCGCCGCGGCTAAGTAGCAAGCGCTCGTTAGCGAGCGAGATAGGTGTGCAAGCGAGGTGCATAGTACCGGGACATATACGCGTATTTATATAGCATAAAGAGGAGCCTCGCTTCGCTTTGGCTAGAAATTTGAGAATAATTGGCTTGTGAAGCTGTATACGTAGAGATCCCTGCTGTATGGGGTGCACATATTCTAGAGCGACCCCTGACCTTGTCAGAAACCGAGACGGAGGAATACCTGCAAGCGTAAAGCGTGCAGGTATCGCGTGCCATTATTTCTGCAATTATTTATATCTCTCATCCGAATCCACGCCCGAAGCTGGCTCCCCATATGTATACATTTCATTTCACGTCGTCGGCGCTCGGTGGCGACAGCGCACCCCACTCGCCCGACTTCCACCTCGCATCCCCGGGCCCCACATTCTCCCAAAGCGCCACCGCGGCACGGTTATATTTAAATGGTGTGCGCCAATCCACATCCATCCCCATCACTCAGGGGCGCGTTAAGCTATCCATTTCGTTCTCAGCGGCGCTTCCTCTCTTAAGTGGGCCCAGCACATCCCACCCGCAGGGGCGCGCCGCGCTGATCAGGCGCTGGACGCACGCCCGCAGGCGGCGGCAGCGGCGGACGTCGCTCGGTTAGGGCATCGCTTGTCCCGATGGGTCTATGTGGCGCGTCCGGCCGGGGCAGCCGGTGGGGGTCCTTATATGCACCCATTCTATGCCCAGCGGCGGTATGCGCTGGACGTCCTAGTTTCTGAGTTTCCGAAGTATCGGAAAACACTCGAGTCGAGTTCTTGTTATTTTTGCGTGCGCGCCTCTGAAGCGCCGTCTGCATTATCGCGCGGCCGACAAACGCGCACCGTACTTACTCTGTGACTTCTTACTACACCACATTTGCGCGGGAATCCGGAACATACACGCCTCTGCGCTCTACCCACCCGTATTTCACCTGTCACCCACATCGGAGCTCAGGAAGCCAGCTCCAAGTCCGCGAAACAGACGCGACACCGACATTGGAAGCTGGAAGCACGAAGCGCCGTGCCCAGCGCGCACCAGAAGCTACGCTACGGACGCTTCTCGCCTTGCCGGGTATCCACCGCAGAGGCAACAGCCGCACGTCTTCTCGCCGCACAAAAAATGACATACGCTAGAGAAGCAGAAGCCCCCGCGTGCAGCGCAGGGTAATGTGAAGTCGCACAGAAAATAGCACGGGCACCATCGAAGCTGCCACGGCCCACAGTCATAATGAACGCGCCGCCGCGCGGGTGCGCACGCGCGTGCACGCCGCACCAATGGGCGGCGCAGGCGTTATCGCCAGGCCACGCCTGACGCGCGGCGCCAGATGCCCGGGCGCCTGGTCACGCGCGCACCTCCATGACCGCGACGCGCCGTTGCGCCAATTGTGCGTGGCTATTGCGCGCGCCCATATATGGCTGTGGCTGCGCACAGGCTGGCCAGACGAGCGGTAAACGCGCGTGCGCACACCGGTTATTAATTAAATTAAATATGGGGTATATTTGGTGTCGAGCCAGCGCGACGCAGCAGCAGCTGCGAACATCAGTCCGCCCGTGGCGCACCGCAGGGAAATTGAGGCCAGTGGGGAGTTCGCATACCGCAGCGCCCATGCGAGCCGATCCCACTGGCGCGCATGCCGTCTCATCTGAGGCCCAGCCCCCGCGCGGCGTGAGAGGCCGCAGCGCAGCGCCAACGCAGCATCTGGATCTGGCGGTGCTTCGCGTGCCCAAGTGTGGCCGCGCACGAGAAAGGCGTATGAGCTGCGTAAATCCGCTGTGCGCGATACATATCAGAATAGAACAGGGCAGCGGCGCGCAGGTGCATAGCCGGGCTTCGAAGCAGCACTGGGGTGCACGACTGGCCCCGCGCGCGGGTCATGAGAACACCCCGTTACGAGCTGGTTGCGAGGCGCTTCGACACGGCGTGGGTGCCGCCTGCACCCCGCCGGTGGCGCAGAAGGGTCTAATAGCGCCTCGACGCGTCGGCAAGTGCGCTGACGCACCGGAAGCTGCGCTGGCCGACGCTGGCGCGCTTCGCTGGAATACGCGCGCGTCGATGGCGTCGACTAGCCGGTCCGGGCAGGATCAGCCGCGGCCGGGCGCGCCTGTCCCGGGAGGCTTTAACCAAATAACGTCAACTCGCATCGGCGGTCATCAGCTTGTCCTCAACGCTGACGAGAACGCAGAGTTCGTGCCGCTTAGCAGGGCGCTATCGGGCCATGACGCACGCGCACCCTGGGGTGGCGCATTATGGCCTGACGTTTCTGATCCTGGCTGTGGCGACTTCTTCCATCCAGTTCTCATGCCGCAGGTAATTCCGACGTGTGGCCTCGCTCGCACGGCCAGAGCTCAGCGCCGGAAGCTTAGCCAGAAATGTCAGCGGAATCTCACCGCATCAGCGTCCACGGTATGTATGCAGCGACACTGCGCTGATACTCAAGTGATCCTGGTTCTTTTATCAGGCAGCCTGCAGTGGCCCATTTATCTCAATGGAGCAAGGCGCCCGGGGGTGCGTATCCATACGCATCTCCATGCACTGCGCACCCAGTGACGGAAGGGAAGCACGGGTCACGCACCGAGCGATTGCGGATAAGTCTTCCATATGCTGCGAAATGCGCGTCCACCTCCACCGATCACCCGAGCCTGATAGCGCCAGTTGCGGCGGTAGACCACGTCCACGAAATCAAGCGCAAAGTGGCCGTCGCGCGGCGGAAGAGACCTACTCCGTCTAGCAGCCTCCTCCGGCTCGCGCGCGGCCTCTGTCCCCAGTCAGGCTCAGCCGACCAACGCCCCCGTTCTCAAGCCCGCGCGCCGCAGCTGTCCAGGTACTTGCGCTTTTTATGAAATATGTCAGATGGAGGGCTTGGGATGGTTCCTGTCACTGATCCTGATCCTCTCGCATCGATCGGGACTGGCCTTTCGTGAGCTCAGCGCGGGCAGAGGACGGCGGCAGGCGTCGGCTTGCAGCTCGCGGGCCCACCAATCCGGTACGCACCTTCCCAATCGCGATCGGATACGCCAGCTATCCCCAAGTCCGCCATGCCATCGCAAATCCCAGCAGAGCAGCGCGCCGCATTATATTAAGTGTCCGTGCTCCTCTTCACGCCCATGTGTTTACTGGTCCAGCCCAAGCCATGGGACCTGTTCATATGCTTTCCCCCGAGGGCATATACACACAGACATATGCCGCAGCTGTGGTTCATATAGATAGGCCTTGCGATAAGTCCAATGCAGTGGGTCCGGCATGACAGGGTTTGACGGCACGCTCGCTCGCGCTCTGAGTGCTACCAGTCGCCCGGTCGCATGGCGCGGTCCCGACGGGCGTGCGCAAGCCGACGCAGTGCTGATGTGTACATGTAGACGGCTTTAAGCGCAAGAGGAAGCGCATGCGTGCGCAGGGTGAGCTGCCGCTGGGAGGCGCGAGATACGATGCGCGTGCGTGCGCATATCCTTATGGCAGCCACCGCGCTTCTAGAAGATGCAATGTCAGGCAGCTATAAGAGCTTCCCATCCGGCCCTTATGGGGATTGCAGCAGCGCACATCGCACGCTAGCGTGCTATCTACAGTGACCCCGCAAAGCTGCAGCGCAAATGGACTGTGGAACGCACACATGTCAACACGGTGTATCGAAACCTGAGGCCTGGGACGTGCACGAAGCCCGGCCAGCACCACCTACTCGGACAAAAGTTGAACCATACCGCCATATTGGCGTGCGCAAAAAGATGTCTGCGTCATCTGCAAACCCTACCAGCGACAGCGCACCACGCAGCATTTGCATGTAGGCATGGGCAAATCAGAACGAATTTGCATTGCACTTTGATACCTAAGTCCGTAAACTTGCCGCGACATGCCGTGCGTACTTGCTGCGTGCTATGAATAGTACGCCTTCTGCAGTTACAGGCTCTATCGTGCTTGACGTCGACCCCGAACAAGAGGCCTACACAGACATGTGCAACGAGTGGACGAAACACACAGCTCGGCAGCGGGCTGGGGCGTAGGCGAGGTGTCGCTTCTGCGCCCAAGTTAGCAGCTACATTCTTGACGATTGACGATTGGAGGGCAAAAATAATGGTGCAATGTGCGGGGAGGATGGTGGAGGTGACGTTCATGAGGAGCTCGGGCACAGAACCAAAGAACACGCTGCAGCGACAGCGACAGATGGATAGTGAGAAAATCCACGCGATATATATTTGTGGGCTCGACGAAGATTCAGATTGGACACCCGTGGGCGCTGGGAGGTTAGCGTCGCCATCATAGGGGCGACAGTTTTGGAAAGAAGAGCGACGCAATTTAGGAGGCAGAACGGCGGAGTACCGTGTGTTCCGGAATATCACATACCAAGCATTTCCGGGGGCAGCTGCAAATTAAGACGTGTATTTTAGGGGCCGAGAGCATGATGCTACAAGCTACCGTGCATTGAACCGTGCATTGAAATAGCATAATGATACCCCATCGATATGAAGAAAGGAACGAATCACGGCATCGGTGAACGAAGGATTGATAGAACGGTGCTTGTAGAAAGCAGGAGTCTAAATGGTGCATGTTGACCCAATTTGACGTGGTCAGCCTGACATTGCGTGTATTTGCAGCCACGTCGCGCGAAGTCGTCGAAGGAGATATGGACAGGCACGTGTGTAGCATTCCACTTTTGAATTGGGTATGTGTGGAATCGCAATTTGTAAGGCCACACGGATAGGGCGAATTCCGCGCAGCAGACAATAGTTGTAGTCGGAAAGACAACCGAGACTATACTCCGAGAGTCCATCAGATTGCTCCAAGTACATCTAAGGAGGTCTGAACTGCCTGTAGGCGAGTCAAAAGCTCAGTCGCCGCAGAGTACGTTTTGGGGTGTAAAAGATTTCGCTGGGGGGCAGAGGTATTTGGGTGATTTGGCGCCTTTGGAGTGTTCCAATCTTGGCATCCGAGAGCTATGCAAATTGACAAGAGTTATAGCGGGTATAAGGGCGCCCATGCATAGCAGTCACAGCCAGCCAAGTATACCAAGTGCATATTTTGACAACACACCGTAGGGTACATCACGGTTGGTTTCCTTGCCCGAACGAGTTGAAGAAAGACCTAAAATAGAGACGAGTACAGCGCCTGAACATTCCTATCGGTGTATGTTCGGATTTGAGTAGAGAGAACGAGGAGTTGACCATTGTATGAACACCAGGTCTAGAGCTACGTCATGCGTACTGCGGGTTTTTGACGGGATTAATTTCTGAACGAAGTTCGTTGGAAGTTCGGGGTGGGTGGAATGAATCCTGGTACCGAGCGTCCATTCAGCCGTACGAACACGACGTCACAAAACAGGGGTGTAGTTGGTTTCTGTGCGCCGGGGGTTCAAGGAAGAGCCAGACAGGATCACGAATGAGTCAAAAAAAATAAACAAGGTCGAGTCGAATGTGGTTCCGACTTCCGAGCTACGCAGCTGACGTAATCTTACCCATAAAGGGGCGGAGACGACCGAGTCGCCCTCTTTTATCTCTCTCCACAACCACCACCACCGTAGCCTTTGACAACCAGTTTACCCTCGAGCTCTACGTGCGTGGTATACTTCCATCACACTCACATCTCAACCTAATAGTCCTCTTTATATATCTAGCTTCTAAGTATGTTTCCCCTATACCCCAGTTGATGGTTCAACGATTGACCCTACTCCACAGCATGCAGATCTTCGTGAAGACCCTCACCGGAAAGACCATCACCTTGGAGGTGGAGTCCTCCGACACCATCGATAATGTGAAGGCCAAAATCCAGGACAAGGAGGGGTAAGCACACCTGGGTGCCCTGTTGTCTAGGTACCGATAAGCTAATCATTCGCCCACAACACAGCATCCCTCCCGACCAGCAGCGCCTCATCTTTGCCGGAAAGCAGCTCGAAGATGGGCGCACTCTTTCGGATTACAATATCCAGAAGGAGTCAACCCTCCACTTGGTGCTGCGCCTGCGTGGTGGTATGCAGATCTTTGTAAAGACCCTCACGGGAAAGACGATCACCCTTGAGGTCGAGTCGTCGGACACGATCGACAACGTTAAGGCAAAGATCCAGGACAAGGAGGGTATCCCACCCGACCAGCAGCGCCTCATCTTCGCGGGCAAGCAGTTGGAAGACGGTCGCACTTTGTCTGACTACAATATCCAGAAGGAGTCTACCCTCCATCTTGTTCTTCGCCTCAGAGGAGGCATGCAAATCTTTGTTAAGACGCTCACTGGAAAGACGATCACTCTCGAGGTGGAGTCATCCGACACCATCGACAACGTCAAAGCAAAGATCCAGGACAAAGAAGGGATCCCCCCCGACCAGCAGCGTCTCATCTTTGCGGGAAAGCAGTTGGAAGACGGCCGCACGCTTTCTGACTACAACATCCAGAAGGAGTCTACCCTTCACCTTGGTATGTATTCGTGCTGTCATTATCATGTATCGGTACTTACGTATGCATTCAATAGTCCTGCGTTTACGCGGTGGTATGCAGATCTTCGTGAAGACTTTGACCGGCAAGACCATCACGCTGGAGGTCGAGTCTTCCGACACGATTGACAACGTTAAGGCCAAGATCCAGGACAAGGAAGGGATTCCCCCCGACCAACAGCGCCTGATCTTTGCCGGCAAGCAGCTCGAGGATGGTCGCACACTCTCTGACTACAACATTCAGAAGGAGTCTACTCTGCACCTTGTCCTCCGCCTCCGCGGCGGGATGCAGATTTTCGTCAAGACACTGACTGGAAAGACTATCACGCTCGAGGTTGAATCGTCGGACACTATCGACAACGTCAAGGCGAAAATCCAGGACAAGGAGGGCATCCCGCCCGACCAGCAGCGCCTGATCTTCGCTGGCAAGCAGCTCGAAGATGGGCGCACTCTTTCGGACTACAACATCCAGAAAGAGTCCACCCTCCATTTGGTCCTCCGACTTCGCGGAGGGATGCAGATCTTTGTCAAGACGCTGACGGGCAAGACGATTACTCTTGAGGTGGAATCGTCCGACACGATCGACAACGTGAAGGCGAAGATCCAGGACAAGGAGGGTATCCCTCCTGACCAGCAGCGGCTGATCTTTGCCGGCAAACAGCTTGAGGACGGTCGGACTTTGTCCGACTACAACATCCAGAAGGAGTCTACTCTCCACCTCGGTGCGTTGTTCTTGCGCGTTGTCCGGAGTGCGGTGCTGATTTGAAACTCGCAGTCCTCCGTCTCCGCGGCGGGTTGTAAGGGCCTGGATAGCTGTTGTCACTGCCTCTGAGCGTTGTTGTATAAATACCTGTGTATGTATGTATAGTTGAAACGAATGACGCCTGCATGAATGATGCATTGTTGAAACGCCGCCGCGGCGCGTGAATGAGGGTGGGAAGGGCGACTGGGCTTACCTAAGTCCGAGGTCTTTTTCCCGACAAGATAGGTGCGGTGGAGGTCAAGGCACAGCACGCTCTTTCCTTCCGCCACCACAACGCCCCCTTCATAACCCCCGTCCCCAGGCCAGCGCCGCCATGGCCCGTCCCTCCGCCTCCTCCCGCGTCTCGTCCGCCTCCTCCGCCCTCGAGTGGCGCCCCACAAAGATCATGCACATGCGCGACCTCTCCAAGGACGACGACTTCCTCTCCCACCTCCTCGTCGAGAAACTCGGCACCGGCACCGTGCCTCTCCTTGTCCACAAGATGGACTCCTCGCGCCGCCTGCCGAAGACAGATACCCAGGCCCTCATGGCAATCGTTCGACGCGTGCGTATTTCCGCCGTCGTGGCACCCCGCTGCCCCCGTCTATCTATACGCGACTTGGCTCATGGCGCGTGTTTTTTTGCAGTTGGTTACGTCCAAGGGTCTGCTGAACGTGGTCGTTAAGACCGCCGTCGATGAACTTTTGGAGTACGTGGCTTTGTCCTGCCCTCGGCACCTCGCCGCGTCCGCCACCGCGCCCTTGTTGACCCGCTCCTCTCCGTCACAGGCTCTCCCCTATACGCTATTATCTCAAGTCATATACCCAAAAGCAGATCAATGCCTTCGCCACGTGAGTCTGCACACTCCCTGGCACGCCCCTCTCTCTCACAGTCCGCTCGCCGTTCACAGCCATGCCTCCCGGTACTTTGAGCTTTATCACCCGTCAGGCTCAATAGAAATAGCGCATACATCGCGGTACTCCCACCATACAGGCAAGTCCGAGCTATGTATCTTGGCGACACGCAATCTCGCAGTTGGAGCTGTCGTCACAGAGCTCAAGGGCTCCATGGCCAACTTGACGGACGAAGAAGACAAGGAACTCAAACGCACGGACCTGAGGAATTCTGACATCCGCCGCGATTTCAGCGTCATTCATTCAAAATCCATGAAGAAAAACCACTTGTTCTTGGGGCCGGCCCGATTCGTCAACGTGGGTCTTATGCGCTGTCTTATGATGTGTTTGCTAATATAGAACGATAGCATGACTGTGATAACAACTGTGAATTATTCCGTGAGGGTAAATACATCACATTTAGAGTCCTCAGGCCGATTGCTATAGGCGAAGAAATAACCGCACATTATGGCGACGGTTACTGTAAGTACCGATCTTACGTTGACATCGGCATAGCTAATTAACTTCGCTCAGTTGGCAAGAAGAACAGACACTGCCTCTGCGAGACCTGCGAGAAGAACGGTAGGGGGGGCTACTCTCCCGACCATCACAACGACGAACCAGAATCAAGCTCGGACTCGAGTTCAGGTTCGGGATCTGATTCTGACTCTGACTCTGACACGTCTTCAAGTGATGCCGAAAGCGACCATCCAGAGAAGAAACCCGATTTGAATATCAACGAGCGCCGCACACGCCGCGGTGTATACGCCGTTACTAAACCTAAAGAGAATGACAGCGACGACAGCGATAATGAGGACGACGAGGATCCGGTGGGAACCCCGCAGGGTGATGGCGAAATCGAACTCCTAGCCGAGCTGGACACCGGGTCTGAATTGACATCGCTGGCAACTTCTTCCCCGCCTTCTGATGGTTCGAGCCCTGCAAAGCATGCCACACCCGACCTCATGACACCTAGCCGCAGAGACGGCGCATCTCCCTTGTCGTCCTCCCTCACAGAATTGACGTCGTCGACGAGGCGCTCTACACCCAAGAGCAACCAATCTACGCCGTTCCGCTCCATCATCGCTACCCGTCGCCAACATAACGCGAAATCCGAGTCACGAGCACCTGCTTCGGTGCCAGACGGAAAAGGCAAAAGTGCTAAGCCCACAAATGCCTCTCCCAGCTGCAGCGCAGAGCCCTCCAAACGGCTCACACGGTCTGCATCTTCCATGATGCTAAGCGACAATAAGGGCAAGGGCAAGGCGACGCCCACACCCACAGCCACGCCACGCGCCGCGAGGTTCCAGAAAGGCGGGAGCAAGGATAAGACTAAGGATGAGGAAACTGTCAAGAAGGAGGAGGTTGATACCCGCGTGCTGCGCGCGCGTCCCTCCCTGGCCGTGCAGGAGACTCCCAAGGAATCGCCGAAACCAGACATTCCGCATGGACCTGACGGAAAGCCCTTGCCCACCTGCTCCACGTGTTCGAACGTTCTGCCGTTGATCGCTGTAGATTCCAAGGTTGTTTGGGGCCTTGGGGCCGAGGTTAGCAAAAAGAAAAAGAATGTCAAGCAGGACTGCCCTCGGTATGCTTCTCCTTCATTCTACGCGTAACGGGGTCTCATATCCGCATACAATAGGTGTCTGCGACATTTCGCTATATACCAACGGCCCTGGCCTTCGCGCGTTACACCTCGTGGGGCGATCTCCGAAACGCCTCGAGAGGAAACGCCGGTCGAGGTCATAACGAAGAAAGTAACCCATAAAGGACTGTCCTTCCTGGACCGCAAACTCGCAGCAGCCGCTTCTGCGTCCGCGTCTGCCGCCAACTCCAGGAAGTCCATGAAGCACGCTCGCGTGGAGGAAGAGGAAGAGGAGGAGCCGCGTTCTAACAAACGCCGAAAGTCGGAACCGGAGCCTGTGTTGCAGAAGACCAAAGTGACCAAGACCTATTCCTCGAGCGCCAGCAAGAAAAACAAACGCGTCGCTTCTCCGGAGCCTGTGGAAGAGCCTGTAGTGGTGGAGGAGCCGCCGGCGCCGGCGCCTCCCAAGCGCAAGCGCGGGCGACCCCGTCTCATCACACCTCCCAGAGTCAAGCTCGAAGACGCCGCAGACGCGGATAAGGCGGTCTTGTCCCAGCCTCGATCGAACAACGGACGTTTTGGCAGGAAGGATAGGTTCAGACGCCGCGGTAGATCGATGTCGTCCTGCAACTCTGCCCAGAAGAAGCGCGCAGAGGAAAAGGAGGACAACAGTGAATCTGATGGAGGGCGCGCGAGCAACAAGCGTTCGCACGATAGCGTAGACGATGTGGAGGAGCTGCCGCGCAAGAAGACCTCCGCACAGGTTGGCCAGGATGAGGCGATCGTGCAGCGCGTTTTGCCCCGTCCCATGTCTGGCTTCCGCGGAGGGGGCCTTTTCTCCAACCCGAATCCCCTGCAGTATGCATTGCATGCTTGGGCTGGACCCGTTGTCCTCGATGACTCTTCGTCTGACGATGAGAAGCATCCCGAGACCCCTGACGATGTCGACTCGCTCGCGGCAGACATCGCCACGCCAGAGGAAGACGTCACTTCTTTCGTCCCCACTCTCACATACAAACCTTCTCCATTCGTGTTTGCAAAGTCCCGCTGGAATGCGCGAGCAGGTAGCATGAAGCAGTCATATGCTGCGGCTACGATAGACATCGCCGAGAAACAGGCCTACTTGGCTGATGAAGAGGTCAGCGACGCTGCCCCTTGAGATAGCGAAACATGCTGACCGTGCTCTTTCCCGCAGGATCCTATACTTTCTCCTCTGCATAGTGAAGGCTCGCTGAGCACTCACGTAGACGACTACGCGTCGGCCGTTTTGGATGACCTCTCTGTCCACAAACTCCGACATGTATACCCCATCCTTCCTGCAGCATCTGCCAACAACACTATGCTCAAAAGTAGCGCATTTTCGTCTCATAGCTCAGAATCAACACCCACATTCATACACGCCGGCTGGGACGATACATCGGACGTTTCGGAAACATGAACTCTTCGCATGTATTCTTATGACCAAAACCAACTGTAATTCGCTGTCTTTGCACATCCATCCTCTTTTTGACATCTTGGTGCATCTCGCTGCTTTGTAAGTTTATTCAAACGCATTATCATTATCGTTTACAATGCATTTCGAACTGTCGTATTATTAGATATTATATTTTTCTTCCCTTAATGTACAGTATGCACTTAATCATACGCATTTCCTTCATGACATTCACATAAACAAGCAACGTCGTAAATCATGATATAAGCAGTGTTTGCAGATCTACTTAGAACGCGGATCAAGGAGTGTCCAACTTGCATTATGAAATCAATCAATGGGATAAAGTAAGAATCGATACAGATGTCTTTAACTCTATTGAGGGCCTGGTCCTTCCGATTTCAACGAACTGCGCCCTGCGCGCAAAATTTCATCGGTGGACAGGAGGTTCACCGCAATGACCGAGCTTTAGGCATATGAGCAATTGATAATCAAAAAGAGATTGAATAACTCACCATGAATGCAGCATCTGCCTCTTCACCCTGTAGTTGTCCCAGATTCCCTCCACAGTTGGGTCAAAGGGCTCGCCTGACTGCAGGTCAATGCCGACAACATTTCCTTCGGCCTGTTCCTCCTATTGAAGCAATTTTACATAAGATTAGCAATCTCATCCGATCAACGAGCAACTAACTTGGAGGGACACCAGGGCGTCCTGCACATCGAAACCACCGTTTGATGCCAGCGTCTTGGGAATGATCAAAAGTGCATCGGCAAACGCTTGAACGCCCATCTTGACGCGTCCTTTGGCGTTTTTCTTGACAGGACCGCTGAGATGGGCCGAGCACGCCACCTCGAAGGCACCTGCACCAGGAATAAGGCATCCGTCCTCGATGGCATTCTTGACAGCTCGGAGACCATCGCGGAGGGCATCTTGGATTTGAGCAATAGTGTGCTGATTGGGACCTTTGATCAGCAGCGTGACGGATTTGGGATCCTTGACTTCTTCTATAAATGTGAACTTCTCTTCGCCCAAAGTATGCTCGTAGACAAGTCCTGCCCATCCGAGTACTGAAGGTGCGAGATCGTCGACCGAGTTCTGGGCAGTTCCTCCGCATACAAGCTGAAGGCTAGGAAGGATTAGTACAGAATTAAGACGACTGGGGGGGATGTGCTTACCGCTCCATGTTGCGTCGCTTGGCCCGTCGCAGGGCGAAGATACCATTCTTCGCGAGGACATCCAAGCTCATGGGATCAATACCTTTCTGGTTGATGATAACAAAGCCCATCTTCTTCTCCTTCGAATCGACTGCTTGATCACAAACAAGGTTTTTGAGAGCAACAATTTTTTGAAGTTTGGCGTCGAGGAAGCGACGCTCAGATTCAACAAGTTTTTCGCGCTGATCAGCGGAGGAATAGAAGAAACCCGAATTTACTTCGCTGCATCGTTGATTGGTCATAAGCATCTACATTGAGATCAAAACACGTACGTTTTTTCATACTCCAAGCTGACATTGAGGGTAAGTACGAAGGCATTTTCTACGCGTTTGGGCATGTCAGGATGCCTTGCACCATGATCAAGCACAAGTCCGCGAACGAGTTGGGTTTCTGAGGCCGTTCTGTGCTGCATCTTCATGATCTCAACCATGTGCAAATCAATCGGCTCTCTCCACTGGTCCTTCGACTCTGATAGATCGTCAGGTCAAAGCAAACAAAAGAAAGTTATCTGCGCACCAGCTGGGGGAGGGCGTGGCCGAATGGCTGCAATTGCATCTACAACATCAGCAGCAAGTTGTTTGGCGAGACTGGTATTAAGTTTGGTGGATAAGGAGGTGTTCGCGATGTTGATTAAAGTTGCACGATCCATCTTCTGCGGCACTTTATACGTGTCAAGGAACTATATATCACGATATAAGCTGCGAATAGGTTGAGATGAGGAAACATTGCCCACTTCAAGTGCGGCCTTTTTGGCAACGTCGAAACCCTGGCCGATCACCGTGGGGTGCACGCCTTCCGAGATATAACGATCTGCCTGTTTCAACAACTCTCCAACGAGAAGGACGACGGATGTCGTTCCATCTCCAACTTGATCGTCTTGTGCAACTGCTGTTCGGGCAATCATAGCGGCAGTAGGGTTCTGGATTTGCATCTCAGAAAGCAGCACCTTGCCATCTTTCGTCATCTTGATTTGACCAGAGCCGTCAACGAGCATTTTAAGAGTCCCTCTAGGACCTATATCAGCTTATAATCAGCGACCACCTTCGGTTTTCAGTATGCAGTTACTGACCCAAGTTGCCTTTTACGACACCTGCAAGGCCCATGGCTCCATTGGTGTTAACCTGAGCAGGGTAGATAAGCGTCCAACCACGCATAGTACATTCTAGCATACCTGGAGAGCAGCCGCTCTCTTCACGCTCTCTGCCTTGGGATTGATGAGTTCGATGCCCGACATAAGATTTAGGTGAGCAGAAATACGCGTCGAGACTTGTCTTGATTTGGATCTGACCGCGTCGCCAGAGATTCAGGCTCCGCTTGAACATTTATTTTATCTTATCATTTTCGCGTTTGTTGGACTGACTATGATTGTGCATGCAAAACAGGTTATAGAGATTCAGTAGTTGGTATAAATACAGTGCAAGGCTTATACACAAGGAATTTGTATCCCATAAGAAACGAATCATTGTCCATAGAAATTTGAAGGCATTAGCAGACTAGTACTCTATTGTCACACAAACATTCCTTTGGTTCCTCGAGGTCCCTGACGAGGATCACTTTGGTTGGCGTCGGATCCCGAAGCAACCGGTTGGTGTGGAGGAGGAGGTTGGGTACGCTGACGCGATACCTCTGTTTGCCCGTTAACGCCGCCATATTGTTTGTCTAAGTCTTGCAGCAGATGAAGAATGCGCTTGTACAAATTCGAGCCAGCCTTGGGCAGGGAATTATCGTTCATCATTTCAATTACCCTAGTATCTTCGTGGTGGTGTCCCTGCTTCCCGTAGAGAAGGTAGAGGTCCATAGTCTTGTTACAGTTTTCGAGGTAATTCGTCTCGTCGATCTTCAATGCTTTGATTATATGTTCCTAATGGCAGAAATTAGCCCGAATTTCCATCACCATTGAAAAAATAGGGCGTACATCTCGAACAAGTTCAGAGAATCCAGGAACACTCGTGCCCCGGAGGGCATTGCATTTACTCGTCACAAATTCATATTCCTTGATCACATTGGAAACTTTACTAGTGGCTCTGGCTCTATAGAAATCGACCCAAGTAGGATCAGCCTCCAGAATTTTGCTCACGGCTGTGATGAATCGTTCGCCATCAGGACTCGGTGACATAGATTCATCGTCCGAGAGATCATGTCGAGTATCGCGAAGTGAACGTTGTTGAGGAGAGAGCGAGCGAGTAGAGCGCTGTGGCGTCATGGATGTGTGACCGGGGAATGTATATTCAGCTTGATCCAGTGTCATGCTTCGGCGGCCCCGTCCTGGGCTCTCCATTCCTGACCGTCCTGGATAGTTTGGGCTTCCACGACGGGGACTTTGTTCATGCGTACGATGCTGGTAGTAGCTATACCGAGGGGTTTTGTTCGCTGCTGGATGAGATGGCTGACCTGAATTGGGATTATCATAGTCATCGAAAGATGGCGAATTGATTCGCTTGCGATTATCCTTCACTGTTCCGCGAGATCCTGAGTGCGAATCGACGTCCATACTGTCCTGTCCTTGTCTACTCTCATAATTATAGTTTGGACCGATTATATCAGGGGGTATCTTTGGGGCTGGAGGAGGTCCGCCGGGAGGGGGGAGCTGCATGGACATTTCAGAAACATTTTGACTACTGGTAAGATGATTCCCACCATTTCAACCACGAC
This sequence comes from Hypholoma sublateritium FD-334 SS-4, assembly GCA_000827495.1. NCBI lineage: Eukaryota > Fungi > Basidiomycota > Agaricomycetes > Agaricales > Strophariaceae > Hypholoma > Hypholoma sublateritium. The sequence continues at coordinate 911,731 of KN817520.1, read as the reverse complement.
ATCCAAAGTCCTATCTTCATGGACAACGACATTCGCCGACATATATTCGTCGACGTTGTTCGCCGACACTCGAAGAAGAAATTGTCTATATTTTCCACGCAGAGTATATGCCCTGGCAGGACCTAGCGATATAACGATGAATAACTTAGTCTCAATCGGATCGCAAACCCAGCGTGACTGACCGTCTATCCTGCACGGTCCATTTTGCAATTGATGCGTCTGCATCATACACCCATAAATCACGAGAAAGCGAGAAAATATAATAAAGAGAGCGAGCACTCACGATATCTTGTGCATCGGCCCAGTAGCCCGCGTCTTTGGGATTATCACTTTCCTTCAGCGGCACTGTTACTTCTGCGAGTTGGTGATCAACCGTCCCGCTCCGCAGATCTTGGATAAGAAGGGTGACCATTCTAAGGGGTTGCCTGCTCATCCGTCTTTGTGCTAAAGATAGTGCGTCAGCGGAATTTTACCATCAAACATAAGCTATCGTACATTGACTGCCCGCCGAATACCCGGCATAATTGGAACTTGTGGGCGCACCATCGTAGCCTTGCGGATGATCTCTTTCCCGGTATTGAGGAGGGCTACGACTTTCATAGTGATGCTCATATCGGTGATAGTCTGTACTGGTGCCGCCCGCTGGAGGAGCAGAAGTTCTGCGGTTGGTCGATGAGGCTGGGCGAGAGGTAGATGCTTGATGCTGTATAGCAGTAGCTGCCGTCGAGGATTCAGAATAGTTTGGATTGCGCTGGTTGTTCAAATGAGACTCATATTTTAGTCTGTTCTTCTGAGCCGTTGTTAAAGGGACCGCTGGGGTTCCAATTGGCGCAGCACGACTTGCTGCTGGTGCTTTCGCCCGTGTGGGGGGCTTGGATGCGTTTGAAGGTGTCGTCGCAGCGCGGAGTGGATTGGATGAGCTAGAAATTGCTGTCGCACTGCCGGAGCCCGTGGCAGATCCAGCTGTGAGAGAGTCGGAACTGCCAGAGTTCGTTGCATGGTCCACCGATCCGCGGTGCGCTGACGCATAAGGGTCTGCACCAGGATCTGTAGACTGATCCACATTCGAGGCCGGGGTGATTGCCTCGACACGAAACCGTGATGTTTGCCCAGGGTATGCCTCTGGTCGCTTACTTCTTTTGGGCTTTTTGGCAGGCCGTCCCGGTTTAAGTGGGGTTGTAACAGGCACTCCCTGGACCGCCGGTATAGGTAGGGTAGGTAGCGGTATCGGAACCTCTTGACCGGGTAAGAACACGGGGGTGCGTGCGGGGACGATCTCCGGCACAGCCTGATACGTGGTAATGCTCTGCTTGGGCTGGGCAGAAGAAAATCCTAGGGCCTGACGAAGGAGGGGCCTCGATGCGGGAGGTGGGGTATCATCATCCGCAACGGACTGCATCTGAGTATCTCCATCATCTGATAGCGGCGGCGAGGCGACTCGATTTGATGTCTGTATAAAAAACAATTTAGATCCAGAATTTCGAGATGCTAGATGTATTTACTGGTCGCTCTGACGAGGATTCTCTGCTGCTTCTGCTCGGGGTAGTAAGATGAGTACACAGTCAATAAAACTTGGACGGAACTTACCCAGACTCGTCCCCTGAACGTTGTCTTCCGCGACCGATCTCGCCATCGAACCCGCCAGGCGCCATCGATGTCGGCGTCAGGAAAGATGTTGGACAGGGGAGGATAGGCAGCACGCAGGTTTATATGCCAACGGCTTGTGGTAACCGTGCCTAAATTGCCAAGTTCGAGCCCTTTCTAAAGGAGTTGCAACTTGCAACGGCGACGAGAAAGGAAATTGTTGGTCAGGTGGATTTACCGCGATGGCCCAAAGATGGCCAAGAAGCGGCCACGAACAAGTAACGAAGCCTTTTGAAGAAACAAGAGACGTTTTAAGCCCCTTTCCCCTTTGATATGCGGACAAACCGGGACAGATGGTGGGCGTCGATGATGAGCATGTGTAGCCAGGGTGTGGGGATGCTCGGGCTATGCCAACTGCGCTTAGCCTATGCCCACAAAAGGTACAATGAGTAATTTGCGGATAGTGAAATTGCTTTATTTAGTAATTTTAAAACAAACTACCGCACCAACACGCACTTCGGTTTTATCTTTCATATCGATAAGAACATAATGCATCCGTAATTGTATGTATCCATTCATAGTGATAACGCGATGGAGCGGCAGACGTAAAACCAAACAATACGAAAGATATCGAAATGGAGGTATTTCTATAGAATATCTGACAGTGTTATATTGATATATTATGCCGTATCTTGCTTCTTTCCTGAATACACCTTCTCAGCATTGCCGTAGAATACAGCATCGACAAAGTCCTGCTCAATACCGAGTTCTGTGAGCGATTCCCTGGATATCTCGTACCAGTCAGCCACATTAGATGGGCCTTTCGAAGACGAGGATGGAGAGGATCCAAAGATAATTCGCTGGTAGCCGAAGGCTTCCATAACTGGCCCAACTGGAGTGTAGTGATATTCAGAGCTGAATGATGAATACGATAAGAGCGGACTTACGATACATCTTGATGCGACGTTTCCATTCATTTATTTGCTGTGTATCAGCAGTTTCGATGGGACTGCCAGGGAAAGGCGTCTGTGGTGTTGGGGCATCCCAAGAAGGCGGGAGGAACTTGACATAGACTTGGGGGATCAAGGACAATGCGGCTACCTGTGACTGGAATGCTAGATAGGTAGGATGATTCATGAGTTTCACGATTGGCAAGTCCAGATCATGAGGTGGTGGTAGAATGTTGGCTGTATTTTGACATCAATATACGATTCCACGAAAGGTCAGAATGACACGCACAAAGTACGATCGGCGGAACCGTTTGGAGATCAGCAGACGCCTTGGCTAGTAGATCTTCGAAACCCTCTAGTAGATCATCTGAGAGAGTTGCTTGCACGTCAATGTCGACAGATAGACCACTTTTGAGCGCCCATCTCAAGCCCTCGACCGCGTCGGGGGAGACTTTAGTGAAGATAGTAGATAACGAGATCGGAACCCCCGAAGAAGAGATCAGGGCTTCAATAGCAGGATCCGGCTTTTCTAGCTCGAAGGGAATGGTGAAAGAGATAACCTGAGAGTCGTTAGAGCTTGACTTGTATCTAAGTGAGTTGATCTATTTGTCAGTAACGACGGAATAATAGCGCCTATGATTACTCACGCAGTAAGCGCCTTCTCGAGCTCGCTGCTGGGCAAGGCGAGTACAATACCTCGTATTTTGCTACCTAGGACCTGGCCTGCCTCCTTCTTCCACTGACTGTAGCTCGCGTCTTTGGAAATGACATTGGCGTCAATGACCTTGGCCGGTTGAAGGGTGCTGGGGCTTGGGGGCAAAGGGAAGGACTCCAAAGTACCGGTATTGGGAGGAGTGAACGCTGAAAGGGGGAGCTTAGGGAGATCTTTTGGAAATTTGCGAGGAGCCATTGTGTGCTTGGAAGGGGAAGAAAGCAGTGGGAGTATGTAGAAACGAAATGCGGAGAACAAAGGGGGTTTCTAATCTCTACATCAATCACTGCTACACCTGATTGGGACATCACCACCACCACCAACAGCAACTGCCACCACAGCCTTCCTACAACACTGATCCCGAGTCCGTTGGCCCCAGCATCTCAGACAACCCATCAGCCATGTACATTGTCCTCGCCCACCGCCGCGTTCGTTCCGTCTGTGCATCATGATCAATTACTAGTTGTCACTACTGAATGACCCATTCGAAACACGTACTCGTGGTTCATCAGTGTCCTCAGCCAGAAATTTTTCAAACGCTTCGACGGCATTCCGGCGCTCTTCGTTATGGCCTTGTTCCCGACCTTCAATGACACCCTCCTTCCGACCAAGTTTTCGGCCTTCCTTTAAGCCCACCCTACGCCCATCTTGGTGCCCTTGGTCGTAACCTTCCTCGTATCCACTTTCCCTTCCGCTCTCATACCACCGCTCAAGAGCAACCTTCATCTGACTGGCGCGTTCCTTCATCTGCCTTTCGTATTCACGGAGCGTAGCCTGGTACTTCCGTATTGATTCTTGTGCCCGTGCCTCTGAAAGTTGCACCTCTTCCATCTCCTGCTCGATGGGCAGAATGTCATCTTGGAACCGTCTGGCTTCGCGCTGCGACACCTCCAGCTGCATCTGGTAGTTCCTCATGTCTCTCTCGAGGCGCACTGATTCGGCTTGAATCCGCTCGTTTTCGACTTCGGCCGCCCGTGCTCGTCTCAGCGCCTCCCGCTCTTGGCGCTCTGCGGAGTCTGCTCGCGCCACGGCCTCGTCTGCCCTTCGCATCTCGTACTCCAGACGATCACCAGATATACGCAGCAAACTCTTCAAATGATTTGCCTGCCGCTCTTCTTCGGCCAGCGCGGCGGCGGCAACTATCGGAGTACGGTGCTCGCGACGGCGGCCGGGAGATCGAGACGGCCGCCTGCTGCCCCGCAGATTTTCGGTCGACCCCGCTGACAGCAGAGTGGGGTCATGAAGTATATTCAGCAAAGGCGACGGCGAATATGTCGCGTCGCGCATTTGCGCGATCAGCTCGGCTCTACATGATAGGACGCACCATGAGTAATTAAAGCCCCCACTGCACCCCGGGGTATGATACTCACCCTGATGAGATCTCGGCGAATTCATGGTCTACAATATTTGGTAATGGTTTGTCTGCGCCAGGCATTTTACTTGACAGGCCTATCGCGTTCGAACGTTGCTAGCACGTTCACGTTCTTAGTGGTGCCTTCCTATCGATGGGTTGGAGATTGGGGGTTCTCTGATCGGTACGCTCGCTTGCCACTATTTATCTTCTGCTGCGCAGCTTATTCCCCCACGTTTCCGAGCACACCTACCACCTCATGTATCAATTGGTGTGCGACGTCATTCGGTGCATCGCCTCAAGGGAAAAATGGTCAAGAGTGAGACGTCTCGCTCTACCATTTTCATTGTAGGAGAGGCACAGTACATGAGGTGGCCTCATGTACTGTATACAATTGCTGATGACTCTGGCTCTAGCTACATACCGACGAGCGGCATCAGTTTCTCCGTTTCTATAAATAATGCAGATTGTACATCACTGCAACGAGGATTCAGAAGGCTATGCCAATGGAAACCTGCGAAATGGGAACTGAGGTTAAACCTTGCTGCATGGCGTGCCTAGGACGTACGCTAAGGTCTGCTAAGGTTCAGGGTTAGTAGTTGAACCACTCAGTGAGATCGGACAAATGTGAGATCAGACAAAATATGTATATTACACATCCCCTGCACTGTGAAACACAGACTCGATAAGAACAAAATGTGTCGAACTACAAAAAACGTTCGTTATTGATTTACATAATAGGGCTGAGTCTCATAGAGCTTCGCAAACTTGATTTCTATAGGAGATTTTGCTCAAATGCTCAAGGCCCTCGAGTTGGCCATGCAACTCAGCTACAAAAAACCAACTGGAAACAGGTCCCTTTGGTATGAAAGGAGTCCGGACGGAAGTTCAGGCCAGAGGGTATATTTACAAAATTATTTCGATATCATGATGATTTTCTGTCAAATGACTGCCTGTACTCGTCTTTGAGTACTGTGATATTCAATTTGTCTCTCCGAAATTGCAAGGATAGATCATGCCTGTGAACTTTAATGAACAACTGACGACATAATAAGTGTGAGATTCATCTGAACTCGCGTTATGCCACATGGTCCGTCCCAACGCGGCAGATGGCAATTTGTCTGGTGACTTGACTTTAAGCAGGTCCTGTTTATGTCAAATACCCAGGGTTGTTCAATTAAAAACTAAGTCGGTCCTTGTCAGGGCAGGTGTATCCCGCGTCCTTGTGGGAATCAATAATTAAGTGCCAGCCACCGTTGCTTTTGCCTACAAATTTCACTAATCGTTCAAATATTCCTCTGATTCAAAAAATGCCTAAAATATACTATTGGCAAGCAGATCGTAGACCTACTTAATATCATGTGCTTGAGTCTACTACATAGTAGAAGCAACTAGCTTGGCAAGTTCCATCCACTGCTCTCAGGAGGTGGGAACTGCTTTTGTTGCCCTAGATATATTTTGCCGATGGCCAAGTAGAGTCAATGGCATTGGCATAGATGAGCGAGTGTAGTTGAAACGACTGCCTTGTGATAATTATTATTAGGAGATTATGTGATTAGCAGAGTAGAAACCCAAGCCTTCTTGACTCTCCCTGGGAGCTCGGAAGCGATGCACCTTTCACCGATTGTGACATTTGGGCCTTGTGCCTTTCCAAAATTTGGGCCATAGGTCATGTGGAGGCTTGCAGAAGGCGCTCTTACAACTAGATTTTCAGCGGATACATATTCCTGCGAGATTCACTTTTGATCCTTCCGGTCGCTGAACCTCGTTGAACGTTCCTTAATCCGCTTCCCCGCGTTTCCCCACAGTGTATAATAGCGCCGCGTTTGCGTAAATGTTCTAAATTTAGAATGTCAACAACTCAGAATGGCATTATGTACTACTAGCTCTTACACCTGCATACATACCCATACATACCCACCATTGGGTTATATCAATCGTATTTAGACACTTTTAGCGGCCAATTTATAGTGTAGAATCACGTTGAACTAGTTTTAAAACAGCTGTGATGCATCCAATGGTCTACAAGGCCATATCAACCGCATGAATGATTGCGTTGCCCCGGGTCAGATGGCCTGAGAATAGTAGTCATAGGACAAGAGCTGAAATGAGTTCCTTCCTCGAGCGCCATGTGTACACCAGTCACGAACTCCCGTCGGTTGCAAAAATACCCCACGGGACAACGATTCGATCGACCTACAAATCTATATTTGAAAAACACAGGACGGTTTCGTACGAAATAAAATCTCGGGTAGACGCGCGGCTCTTCTGACATGTCAATCTCGCGGGCAGTTGCGCTGATTTGGGCTCTCTGACTACCCTAGTGGACGGATGTGGACGGCCGCTGAGAAATCGATTATAAGGCAGCATCTTCATGAGGATTTTAAAATATCTTTTCTACATCTCCCAGCGTCCGTAAACAGTCGCTCGCTCTCGAAGATGATGCAGTTTAACCTATCGCTATTTCTGGGCGTGACTGCGACCTTGTTCCGGGCAGCTTCTGCCGCTCCTGGGGCTTTGCAAGGACGATCCGTTACTGCGTTATCGACATCGGATTTGTCTAGTCTTGCACCGTTCACGCAGTTTGCAAGAGCAGCATACTGCTCTACCAGCAAGTTAAGCGGTTGGTCGTGTGGAGGTATGTAGCATCCGCCCTATAAAGTACAGTATCGTTACTTATCATTGATCTCACCATGGACCAATTGCAGCTGCTTGCGCCGCTAACTCGGATTTCCAGCCCACGTTAGTCGGAGGGGATGGAAATGCGATCCAGATATGTGAGTGCTTGCGAGAATTCTGCTTTCACTGCGTTATGATACTATTTTTGAATGCCTATAGACTTCGTTGGCTTTTCGCCTTCTCAAAATAGTATCATTGTGGCTCACGAAGGAACTGATCCCACTCAACTGTAAATTGTATATTCTTCTATTTTGACCACAGATCCTGACATGGGACGCCATACGACTTTACAGTCTCTCTGACCTAACCGATCTGAATATCCTCATGGGTTCTTTGAGCACAACTCTCTTCCCCGGAGTATCCTCGGCTGTCCAGGTTCATGCTGGTTTCCGAGACGAGCATGCAAAAACAGCACCTGCCATATTGGCAGAAGTCAAGCGCTTGATATCTGTTAAGGGGACCACCAATGTCGCAATAGTGAGTTCGACATATTCCCGCTTCCTGCACTTTGAGGCGAATAATTCAATCCGACAGGTCGGGCACTCCCTCGGCGGCGCTCTGGCAGAGCTAGATTCATTGTTCCTGACTTTGAACCTCCCATCCAGCATATCTATTAAAGCGGTGACTTATGGGACGCCTCGTGTGGGTGCACCTGCCTTTGCAGCCCTGATTGACTCCAAGGTATTGTACTTTTCAGGTTCCTACAGTTAATATGTCCTCATCATATTAAATGTTTAGGTCCCAAATTTCAGGCGCATAAATAACGAAGATGGTGCGATCATCCGCAATAGAAATTTTACTCTTATCTAAATTCCACGTCTAGATATCGTCCCAATCGTTCCGGGCCGTTTCTTAGGTTTCCAGCACCCACACGGGGAAGTGCATATTCTTTCTCCTGGAAATGCTGTTTCTTGCCCTGGTGAGTTAGCTACTAGTTATCAAGCCGAAACAACCTAACTGCGTTTATTATTCAGGAGACGATGATGCCACAGATGCACAATGCCAAATTCAATCCGTTCCCAACGTCTTAGAAGGAAATATCCTTAATCACGTTAGTATCACTCTTTGGAATACTACCTAGATGACATGGACACCACTAACACTTTGAAATATAGCTTGGCCCTTATGAAGGGATTTACATCGGCACGCTTTTCTGCACATAGATTATGGAATTACACACGCATTTGTAACAACATAAAACTGTGACACCCAATCCTAAAATGGGAATGTATACTATAAATAGGAACGCTTGTTACCAGACTCGTTGGTCCGTTCGATATATATAATATCCTCGGATCGGAGAAAATCTCCCCCGAAAGCTGCCCGATGAAAAAAAATAGAATTTCACGTGTAATATTTTACTTAAGTATGTAACTTAGTTTCTAGACTTGTGATTTATTTTGGTTCTGAGGTCTTGATGTGAAGCCAAATTTACCAAAGTCACATAAACTCAATCATGTGTGTTTCAAGTAGGTCTCGTGGCCTGGGTACATCTGGGCACCCTACCAGATCATTCGCGAAGACGCCTGAATGGATACTTACATTCCTCTTCACTTGCGACCGGCTCTTGCCTTACGCATCGTTTCCCTTTCCATGAAATCTAGATGTGAAAACATCAGGTAAAGTGTCTAAACTTCCATGTTAAGCGGAAAATGGTATTTAATGGGTTCAACATAGTCCATATTCACTAGCGCACTACCCCTCCTTCATTGACTATTATGTATCACATCGCTCTTTCAACCTCGCTGGCAGTGCTGACTTTAATTGCTGGAGTGGCGCATGCGTCTCCTGGTGTAGTACTGCAGAGGCGCAGTGTGACTCCCCTCACTGCCTCGCAGTTGGGTAGTCTTGCACCTTTCACTCAGTTTGCTCGCGCAGCGTACTGTCCGACAGCTGAACTTCAATCCTGGAATTGTGGAGGTTATTATATCTGCGTATATTATTTCTTATTGCTAATACGCTTAAGCCAGAGGCATGTGCTGCTAATTCTGATTTCGAGCCAACACTCGTCGGAGGGGACGGAAATGATATTCAGATATGTGCGTAGTAGGTCATTGCTAATCGGAGCTGATGCTCTACTATACTGATATTAAGACCGAAAGACTTTGTCGGGTTTTCACCCTCTCAACAAAGTATCATTGTGGCTCACGAAGGAACAGATCCTACTCAGCTGTAAGCGGCCAACATCATATTGTCAGATTGTTTTATTGAAAGAATACCATTTCCGTATGCCAGCCTTTCTGATTTGACGGATGTAGACATTCTCATGGGAAACCTCAGCCCGACTCTTTTCCCTGGTGTTTCATCTTCTGTACAAGTGCACGAAGGGTTTCGAGACGAACACGCCCTAACAGCTACCACTATACTGACAGAGGTGCAGAGATTGATGTCCGTTAAAAGCACACAAAGTGTAACAGTTGTAAGTCACTCGTGAATTTTGATTACTTCCTTTCAAGGCCTGGTTTTTTAACTTTCACTTCATAGATTGGCCACTCGCTTGGTGGTGCTTTGGCGGAGCTTGATGCGCTCTTCTTTGCTCTCAATCTACCCTCCAGTACTTCCATCACCGCGATCACATATGGAACTCCCCGAGTTGGGAATCCCGATTATGCCGCTTTGTTTGATAGCAGGGTAAATATCATTCAGCTACTCCGTGATATTGCCAAATTTTGAAGGCGTACTCATTTGACTAATAATTTCGGGGGATCATAGGTACCTAACTTCAGGCGCGTTGACAATGAGCTGGGTATGCAGCATGGATCCGGTGTGTCCCTAAAAAATCTAACCTTGTAATATCCTACACAGACATTATACCAATCGTTCCTGGTCGGTTCTTAGGGTTCCAGCACCCACATGGAGAAGTTCACATCCTTTCTCCTGGTAATGCTGTCTCTTGCCCAGGTAAGTTCAAGGTTCAATCTGAAAATATTCTCTCTCAACGTGTTTTAAACTCTCAGGGGATGATGATGCGACTGATCCTCAATGTCAAATTCTCTCTGTGCCAAATATTGCAGTGGGAAATATTCTCAATCATGTAAGTCTGTGCCGTGCTCCTTGAGATCTCCAGTTCGTTCTAAGAACATATGTTCTAGCTTGGTCCTTACGAAGGAGTATTTATTGGGACCATTTTCTGTACATGAAGTAGCTTCATGTGCAATTAAGTATTGGAGCTTGAACGAATGTAATCAATACACATGGCCTTTTTAGGTCTGTTGCTTTCCCGTTGCGGCTATTTAAAAAATTTCAATCTCCGGTTGTGGCTCCGCGGTTATTATATCGTCCTGCCACTCAGTGGTTGCCACCGAATATTTACTTACTTATTCACCAAACACCAAAGTCTGCGCAATCTCAGACTCCCATCTTCTCATTTTCTTGTCATAGAAAGTGCGGACCACACGCCTGCATTATGCACGCCAAGGAAGAAAATCTATCTATCGCCAACGACTCGGACGTCATCCTCATTCACTCTCCAGTCGATATATCGAAAGTAGAAGCGAGTGATACTGTTCAAAGCTACCTGTCTACAAGCAACTCGTCTAAACGTACGAGGCTATCTGCAAACTTAGACGCTGGCACTTGTGGTAGATCAGGACATCTTGTATCTGCTGATACAACGCTGCCGACTACGTACTCTCATCCAGTGCGGAGGGATTTCTTGGATTGTTTATGGGGTCTGTTTACTTGGCTGGTTCCACTAACACCTGGTCGAAATTCGCAACGCTGGGACCGTTCTTGCCTTACGGCGACTTTGAAGTTTCTTCTTCTGCTTTACTGTGGCTTCAGCTGTGTGGTCGGTACTACTGGTTTCTATTCCAGAATCCTCAGGCCTGTATCCACTCCGACACTCACCGGGCTTCAAGAAAAGGGTAAATGTCTATATCAAAAACAACAGCCTCAATATCTACTGATTATGACATAGATTACGCGAACAGCAGGACCATGGAACGATACCTAACGCGATCGCTTGTTCCTTCTACTCTCAGGCTTGAGCCGTTCGTATTTTCCAGAAGCAACCAGGCCAATGATTCAGTCACGATATGTACCTGGTTGACTGATATGGAACTACACTTACTCCCAACATGGTCGGTCAATTGGCATGGTGTGGATGTACTTCCAATTGTCATATAGTCGAAGTTAACCTGAGTCTAGATTTTATGTCTCTTGTGGTTGTTACCGCCATAATGCCTGCTTCGCCGTCGCATGCAGATCTTCTCAAGGTGATACAACAATCGATCCCGCCAAGGTTGATCGCCGGAACATCCGTTCATATATTGCATATCGGAGACAACCACATCAAATCCCCGAATTTATACCTCAATCTAGCCAAAACGTTTGCTTCGACTGAATGGATTTTGATATACCCGGGCGATTTTAGCAGACCTTTATCCCGGAAGATTTCCGATGCTATACCTCGAGAAAGGGGAGACTCGGGTGTTTACATTTTTGCAGCTAATACGGATGGTTATCCATTCCCAGCACTATCACCCCTCCTCCTTCAAAGTAAACGAGATTTCTGGTGCACTGAAAGGCACTTTTCAGGAGTTTCCCGTGACTTTGATTGGAATGAATGCCTCTGGCAAGTCTCGTTAGAGACGACTGGCAACTTTGATGTGGTGAATATGCCAGCGGAGATCGCACGGCAAGAAGAAATCGCGCCTGCAGAAGTTGTTATCGCTCTTTCATTGGAAGATTTATTAAACGCTTGTTCACAGGTAGCAATGAGAAGGCGATTAAGCACGCGGTTCCGCTGGGAAATGTGTGATGCAGTTGCGAAACAAATATCACTTCTACACCCTCGAGGGAGATATAGGGCCGTTTCACTGAATTGGGCGAAAAGTTTCTGCATTAAGGTCTGAATGCTTTCATGCTTCCTGAGATGCTAAATCTACAACCAAATATAGACAGTCAACAAAAGACTTAGATAATGGTGAAAGGATTGGGCAGCATACTATCCTATGGCATTTCCCATCAGTTGGGCCTCCATATCTTCTTCGTCGATTTTATCCTCATCAGGTTCGCTCTGGAATGCCGCCCAGACGCTGTCACCCTCTGGGCCATCAACCACAGCTTCCAATATCTCCCTCGCGATTTCTACGAAGGTTTCAGACTTCAATGTATCTTGGACTGCCGCATATAAAAACATACCGGCCAGAAATTCCAATTCTTGTCTCTTTGAGGCTTCTATCCAGCTTGGGGGTTCTGAGTAGCTCAATCTTCCGAAAGTAACAACAAATACGTGGCTTATACAATTGAATGGTCGATGAGGAGCATGCTGAAGTGTAGAGCGGAGATTGTGATTAGGCTCTACTCCGAATATGAGATGATAAAGAAGAAAAGTCGCTTGATTCAGTGCTTTGACCGTACTGTGGTATGACTTAGTCAGTACCTAGGACGGTGGGGAGGAAAAACCTTACGATGAAGTGGTATCAGCAGAACAGGCTAATGAGCCATCATCTTCCCATAACGGTGAAGTGAGCTGCGAGATATATAACACTAGAGATGGTATCAAAGTATATGAGGCCCCAAGAATGCCTAGCGCTTCGGTGTGTGAAATAGAGAGTTGGCCAAAATAAGTTAATATGTAGGTTTTGAAGGTCTGGTAGCAAAGAGAATGTAAGTGTCCCTTGCCATATTATGAGATGAAATCTTACTGATGACGGGGGTTTATCTATATTAATTAAATGAGAGCATAGACGCTCAAATAGTGCATCTTTTATTTGCACCTCGCCGTTGAGATTCCCTCCATCTGGTATGTCAAGGAGTACCTTGTACAGTTCGTGATCTACAGGAAATAAGGTCAATTGTTGATGAAAGGTGCGAGATAATTTACATGTTGATAGAAGTAAAAGAAGTCTGGACGACCTCTCCAGGAACCAAGATGTCTGTGAAGGATGTAGCAGCACCATTAAGGTTTCTCTGCTGCGAGCCAATGGTACTAGCCTACAAGGTGCGTTAAACTGACTGTTGAAGAAGACAAAAAATAAATGAACCCACCTTTCCCGAGCCTGGTCATCAACATGAAAACACAGAGAGTCAAGAAGTGCTAAAGTTTCACATGCGATGGGATCTTCATGCTGGTGCATAACCGGTTGCAAATAATTGAGGATAACTGAACAGATAGCTTCAATGACCGTTGAAGATCGGTTTTCATGAAACGGAAGTTGACAGGAGAGAAGGCTAGCTCGAAAACCAGGTATAGCAGTTACTAGTTTTGTCAGAAGGTTGAATATGATGATCAAGTTGGATTTCTTGAAACTACATCAGTTTATGTTAGCCGTGTTTACAAGAGACTTACCGAATGCATATCACTAGATATTGTTAAAAGCGATAGAAATGACGACGAGACGACATTAATTAAACTATCATAATCGTCCGACCTACTCGGGTTGGAGATGACTTCGAGTATTCTTCCACAAGAAGCAGTATAATCAGTAGCGGATGTGGCAAGATTGGACGACGTTAAAATCTGCTGAAATGATATCTCTTCTGTCGAGCCATATGAGTGTGTCAAGACGACGCGGCAAAGCTAGCAATAAACAAATTAGCCACGTTCACTAAGGGAAAAAGGGTATAACCTCTGCTTTCCAATTAGTTGGTTGGAGTATTTCCAACTCCTCTGATACAATATCTTCGTCACTTTCCATTGGAGCCAGATCCATTTCAATATCATTCACTTGAGATTGTTCAGATGGAGCAGGCCGACTGAGTTGCTGTGAAGTGAATATTTCGTGAGATTCAGTTTGCTTAGAAAGGGGCTCAAATTGAAACTGGGAGGGTCCTTGAGATAACTGAGAAGGAAGACGCAGGTCGTTCTTTGTCTCTGGACCAAATATGGGAGGCTCTATTATTCTTTCTTCCTTGACTCTGGCTATCTTTTTGGAGGGTGACTTCCGTGGAGTGGATGTCTCGAAGGCATTTTCAAAACCTGGGAGCATTCCATTTTTTGTCTTTTCGGGAGATTTTTGCGGTTTAGTTGGAGACATCCTATTAAAAGCTGATGGCAATCGTGCAGGTCGAATAGGCGTTTCTTCGATAGGCTTAGGAGGTCCTTTACTCCATCCAGAGATAGCAGCAGGAAGAGCCAAAGGAGTCGAAGGGAAGTCGCGTCCTAGCTTCTTAGCTCGTACAGATGCAGGTGGTCTACGAATAGTTGATTCGAGTTCTTGTTGCTGTGTTTGAGAGCCACATTCAAAATCACAAGATAAATTCCAGGAGAAATAGAGCACTGGCATACCCGAAAGAGAAACTGCGTTCGCAATCGTTCTATCTCATCCTTCATATCCTTTTGCATCTGAAGCTGCTTCGTATCAGCCTTTTCTTTCTCGGCTCTTATTTGCAAAAGCTGAGCTGCATGGTTCAACGCGTTCTGCAGAGGTATTTGTCAGCGTATTGGCTTGGATGATGGTGTAGGTACGACATACTTTCTCGATGTTTTTCCTCAATATACTGACTTCTCCATCTTTCGCGAGCTTGTTATCGACAGCCTCTTGAAGGGCGGTTTTCATATTAGAATTTTCTTCCCGCAGCTATATAGATTACTGTTTTGAAGTCCTATAACAATTGAAGCTGGTGCTAACCTCGTCTAATTTCTGCTGTAATACCGTGAGCTGCACGAGCACAGGCGACCTTTGGTGATCTTGATCTTTAATTAGGCGTGAATTCCGGTCATGATGCTGGCCGTAAGTAGTTGCATGTTGCTGCCTTTGTCGATTATTGACAGGGTACGCAGAGCGAGAATTGGGAAGGTGGGAGCCCGATGACTGAGTAGATTGGTTGGCCGCCAGGCCTATGTTGTTAGGAGGTACAATAGCCCGCACAGGAGTGTTTATTTGTCTCGTTTGAGGAAGAGATCCCTGACCGACATCCTTCATATACCTGGCTTGACGCGTGACACCATACGTCCCATCCCCTTGCAAAGATATCTCTGGTAGCTCTTCCTCAACTGTCTGAGCCGCCCCAGTTCCAGAAATCCATCCAGTGGCAGTTTTCAGGCGCTTGTTGACAGGCTCGCCCAGTACATCTGGAATATTTGCCACAGATGTTTCTTTCAAGTATTTTTGTTCGGACTGATCGAGAATGGCTAAGGTTTGGTCATCCAAAACGATGTCGTCGAAGATATAATCATCAGAGCTATCCATTTGTGCTTCGTTTGATGGTGCAATTATGGACTTAGAAAGTTGCAGGACATCCTGGACGTTGTAAAGACGGTTTGGGTCAAACTTGGAAGTACCGATTCTCGAGTCTCCAATCAACCGCATTACGTAATGTCATGTAAACCTTTGATTGGACTGAAAATGGCTTTAACGGTGACTAACAACTGCGACTTGGTTCAGTTCACTCATGCTATATATCTGATCGCGCCCTTACTCAACGCTGATACCTTGCCCTGTGGACGCATACAGAATGGATTCAAGCACAACAGGAGCGCAGAGAGTAGACGATGAGAAAAGCCGGTATGCAAGGCGCGTAAAGCTCAAACAGCTCAATACCACAACGGTCGTCCAAGGTTGGTTATATTCGAAATGCATTAATTATACTATTTGGTGTGATGCAATGCGTAGAAACCGCAAAGCTTGATTCTTCCTTGAAACGACATACCGCTTTGATCACTCGCATACGTCGGTCTCTAGCAGCGGACAACCGGGAGCAAATTATAAAAGACATTGAAACTCTTTCGTTGGAAAAATATGTTGACGAATTAGCTGGTGCTGTGATTGAAGGGCTTGCACGCTGCAAAACGGAGAAAGATGTCTGGGGTGCCGTTGAAGTGAGTCTCTGACCGATTGCAACTACTGGGCGATTTGGTAATGTGATTTCAAGGTAATATCAGCCGTGCATCGTCGATTCCCAAAAACCTTTACTCCTGCCTTAATATCTAATCTTTCCATGGCTATAAGCGCGCCTCCCAAAGCTACACTTGCAGCATTGACGCCGGAACAAAGGGAGAAAGATGATTCCACCCGTGTCACGCGGCAACGCCCTATCGTTCGTGTGAGCTCAGAACTAGCGCTGGTCGGGATCATCAAAGATGCGCCAGATAGAAGTGGAGGGGAATGGGTCATGAAGGCCATGAAAGAGCTTGTAAGCTGGTCGGAAACTCTGACACCACGTCGCTTATCTCTTCTTAGTTATCGAATGACCCCAGTTTATCTTCTTTGCCACTTCTGACAACGTTCTTGAAATCATATTCAAGACCCTTTCTCGGGATATCTCCTCCTTTAACACCAAAACAAATTTCCGTCACTGCAGAGCCAGGAAGCCTGTCAAACAGTCAAGTTCAAGAGATTGGCGAGAATGACCATTATCCATCATTATTGTCCGAAGAAGAAGAATTAGTCGAACAGGACATTCGGGACCGTTTCAAGCGCATGTGCGAAGGGTATTTTGACAATGTCTGCAAGAAACTCGTCATTGAACTTAAAGTAAGGCTGCTGGTCGTCGACTCTATTCGATCCTGACTTAAATTTTATGGAAACAGCGCTTACAAGAGCAAGATAAACGCAACCACGAAGCATATATACGTTCAGGGGAAATATTTGAAGATCGCCAACAAGCTTACGAAAAAATGACCAAAAGTTATGAAAAACTACTGGCTAGTTGTCAATCGTTAGTCTGCATATCACACATATCGATTATTTCTTAATCCATCTACCCAGACTATCTGAACTTCTTTATCTGCCTCTTCCCTCACTCCCAACTGCTTCTCAAAAGTCGGATTCTATTCTGATTGGCTCAAACTCAAGTCATATGAATGGTGATTCAGATGAGATATTGACTACGGGTGGAAAATGGGAAGACGAGGAAGAAAGGCGTTTCTTTGAGGATGTCCAAGATTTGAAGGATTTCGTTCCGAGCAGTGTTTTGGGAGTTGAGGAAGAGGTGGAGGAAGAGGAAACCAAGGAATTGGAACGAGAGCGCGCTGAAAGAGAAAAAGAGGAAGTCAGGAAGCTAGAAGAGGAGCTAGAAAAACTGTCTGGGACTACGGCCTCGTTGGATGGAGTGCCAGTGAAACACGATGAATCTCAAGAGGAAGAGTAAGTCTATTTCCATCAAGTCTCGCAAAGGATCACCTCTGAATGTTGTTCCATTTAGTGCACCTACTCCGACTCCGGGAACTCCAAAAGCTCATACGCCACCACTATCCCCTCATCTGGCCCCTCAGGGCCCATCCCAGCTTTTGACTGCACTACTTGTTCGACTTCCTGATGCTACAAATCGCGTCCTCATCGATCAGGCCGCAATCGATTTTGCATTTTTAAATTCCAAGGCTGCGCGAAAGAGGCTTGTTAGAGTAGGTTGTGCTTTCAAGTACGCCTGTATCAATACTTACATATATTTCAGTTCATGAGCCAAGTCCCCAAAAACAGAACAGACCTTCTTCCTCATTATTCAAGATTAGTCGCAACATTAAACAAATACATGCCTGACGTTGGAATCGATGTTGTCGCATTTGTGAGGACATGTTTCAACACCGTATTACCTCATTATAACGGATGGCGCAGCTTGATGAAGAATTTCGCTATCTACAACGAAAGAAGAACGTCGTCAAAGAACTGGCTGAAGTGAGGCTCAAGGTATGATCAAGGCATCGATAACTGGAAATCTAAGCTAAATAATTGAATAGAACATTTTGTTTTTCTCAAACTTGACAAAATTTCGTGTTGTTCCATCCCACGTCATTCTGCATATGTTTAAAGTCTGCTTGGATGATTTCTCTGGAACAAACGTAGAAAACTTGGCCTTGCTTTTGGAAGGT
This sequence comes from Hypholoma sublateritium FD-334 SS-4, assembly GCA_000827495.1. Taxonomy (NCBI): domain Eukaryota; kingdom Fungi; phylum Basidiomycota; class Agaricomycetes; order Agaricales; family Strophariaceae; genus Hypholoma; species Hypholoma sublateritium. The sequence continues at coordinate 893,699 of KN817520.1, read as the reverse complement.
TGTGGTAGATTCTTATTGAGAAGCGAAGATACCGCGGAAAGATTTAGCACAATGGTACGTGCTGAAATACACCAAGCAGGATCAATTTTGGGTAACCCCATTCTCATAGCTCGAACTCATGCGCCGCAAGCAAAGTATGCAGCATTTCGATCAAAGGCAGCTCCTCTTGCTAGAAAATGCATATTATCAGGTTTGACGCAGGCCTTCTCGAGGTATTGCCTTAATTCATAAGAATTTTATAGTGCAATCCGCCTGAGAGAGCGCCTAAACAAGAGAAAACTCGCACTCCAATGGAGCTCTTTATCCGCCACCTCATTTATGATGTTCTGGCAAAGAAATCCATCGATAAAGTTCTGAAACTTCTACGAAAACTTGATTGGGAAGACGAAGAGGTCAAGCGGTATCTACACAAAATTTTCACAAAACCCTGGAAAATCAAGTACGGTAACATAGGCCTTCTGGCCATGTTGACATATGATCTACAGAGGTATAGACCTGCCTTCGCCATCGCGGTTGTCGATCAGGTGTTAGAGGATATCCGAAGAGGTCTGGAGCAAAATGTGTATAGTACCAACCAACGAAGACTGGCCACCATGAAATACCTCGGGGAACTTTACATCTATCGACTCCTGAGTTCAGGAATAATCTTCGATACTTTATGGTCAATTGTTACCTTTGGCCATGGTACGTGTCTTTATTTTTATCGCACGTTAGAAGATGTTAATCATGTTATTCTGAAGCGGACGGGCGGCCCCTCCCGAATCAAGCGATCCCCCTCGATATGCCAGATGATTTCTTCCGAGTCCGACTCATATGCGTGTTGCTAGATACATGCGGGATGTGCTTCGACCGTGGCACTCAGAAAAAGAAACTTGATAATTTCTTGATATTTTTCCAGGTATGTCGACTAGGCACATGCTCAGCCTAGTTATTCACGTCAACCAATCAAGTATTATATCAAATGCAAAGAACCTCTCCCCATGGATGTCGATTTTATGTTATCGGACTCACTTGAGGTCAGTCGTTTCCATTCGGGAATGGAGAAGTTATTCATCTATCTGCAGGCTGTCCGGCCTAAACTTGTGCTTGCAAAGACTCTTGAAGAGTCAGCTGTCGCCGTCGATGAGATGTACAGTTCTGCTTACCAGATGATGGGTGCGCAATCATCGCCCTTCTATTTCATTCTTGTAGCTTATGGTTTATGGTGGCAGGTGATGATGAAGGGGATGATAGCGAAGATGAAGGAGAGCGTAGAGAAGAAGAGGATCATGATGATGAGGACGAGGAGGATTCAGGAGATGGTGGATCGCCGGTATGCTATACTTTTTCGACGCCTGCATGTTGCTGACTTCCAAATTAGAATGAAGAACGCGCACCTTCACCCGACCAAGAAATCGTTCTTTCCGCTAGCAATAGCCTCCAAGATAATCTTGGGCCTTCTGAAGAAGCAGACGCAGAATTTGCCAAGGAACTAGCGAAACTTGTAACAGATACCTCTGCCGAGTCTCGCAAAGTGGACAAAAAAACCGCACTTGCTCTCTGGGATTCCGCAGTTCCCACTAATGTTCGTAAGAGGCGCACAGACGAAAAAGATGAAGACGAGGAGGATGGATCTAGTAACGGCCCTGAAACCATGGCCTTCACAGTAATTACAAAGAAAGGGAACAAGCAACAGGCGAGTTCAGAATTATATATCGCGGTCATGCCTTATTTACACATTAATTTTTTTTACCAGGCTCGTCAAATTGCTGTGCCTTCTGCTTCTGCTTTAGCTGTTCATACTCGCACAGCTCAGTTGCAAGATAAAGTTGAACAGCAGCACTTGAAGCGCCTAGTGTTGAACTACGAACAAAGAGAAGAAGCGGAGGAACTCAAAGGTATCTCTTGCATGCATCTTGATATTCCCAATTCCTTAACACCTCTTTGAAGCCATGGAAGCTCGTCATCGTGCAGGTGCCATCAAGATAAGATATGTTGGATAACCTGCAAAGGCTTCCTGATCTGAATTGATAGTCTGGGGAGACATCTGCCTGACATCTCTCATTGCCGTTGAACGAGATGGCTCTTCTGCTTCACGTTTACACACCACAGCTAAATATTGATGATTGGATCCTGGCCTGGGCTTGCTCCTATTGGCCTTTTACCTTCGTTCAAAGCAGAAGGTCGCTCGCCAGCTCTCATCCTGCCATTATGCACGATCAAAACATGGCGATCTCTGATCACACGTAATTAGCGTATTTAGCCATGTTCTTCAATACCTCTCGTTGTAGTGTAATCCGTGACAATTGTTTCTGTAGAGATTTATGCTGCTACTTGCAAATAACAGGGGAATTCAGGGATTTCGGGAAGAATGATTCCAACACATGTTACCTGATTCAGTTATCGTTCACAATTTAGAAGTATAGCTGCACCCGCCCAGAAGGACGTTCGGGCCCTTCACGTAAGCGCTCATGTAAGCTGATGGTCACAGTGACCATCAGCCGCCCCAATGCGGGTGCGTTGTGTTGTCAGTTGGCCTCGACGCCCTCGAATAGTGCACTTCGCATCGCTGCTGTAGTCGAAGCGCATCCGAGTCATTTTGAATCAAAGAGAATCCGAGTCATCGAAGAAAAAATGAAGAAGAAATAAAAGAGAGCAACACAGGAGCGACAAGAGAACGAGAAAACGAGAACGAGAGAACGAGAACTTTGGCAAATCATAACACAATTAGCACTCACACAAGTAGATATAGGCAGTATACGGAGACGCCAAATGCCAAGGAAAAAGCGAGAAATCGAGCGATAGCCTTGAGCAACAACGGTTTCACACCAGATAGCAGCATGGCTGCATCAGCTATTACGGCCAACAGCAGCACTGCTACCAAAGAGGTAGCCGTCGAAGAGTAGCCTTCGAGGGCTTCTGAGGCTGGTGAAATGGGCGGCATCGACACGAGAAAAGGAAGTATTCAAGTAAGGGATAATGGATTAGCGGATAGTTGCGAGATAGTTGGTATGATATGCAGTATGCACTAAATGAGATGGAGTAAATATATACTTCGGCAGCGCGGTATTAAATATGATGTACGAAGTTCTCCACCAGTGATGAGAAAGTCACGGCATTTCTTGGGTCTATTGTATTGTAGTATATTGTCCCACCATCCATCAATACTTGAGATCAGCATCCGAAGTTGCCATGGGCCAGGAGAAAGACATTCAAGGGCATAAACAAACGTTCTTTGGCGGGAAAACAAACAGTTCTCACCTGCGGAATGACCTTTGAATGAGTACCGACTCCTGAGGCCTGAGGTGTTTTCACAGGGAACTTGACGCGTACAACGCGTATTGGTCACATGATGTGAAATTGTCAAATCTTAGCCACTGCGACCAGTGCATCGTTGGGTCTCATATTGGTCTCAACCTTCGCTTCTTCAACTCGCGACTATGGGCATCCAGAATCTCTGGCGCGTATGTTACAGTCATACATAGTTATAACATAGCACTGAAAAGAATGCTAGGCCGTATCCCCAGCCTCTCACACTCGGTCATTGACTCAATTTTCCGTCTCAGAGGGATTTGAACTTAGACGGCGAGGAGAAGGATACTTGATAATTGGAATTGATGCCAGGTCTGTAGCAAAGTCGCTGTTAATGCTGGTAATCTACTTACAATTGTCCACATAGCATATGGATGAACCAGGCACACCTATCTGTCAAAAATAGCCCTGGGAAAGGCACCCGAGCAGGCGAGAATCCAGCAACACGGAACCTATTTTACCGACTCTGCCGTTTATTGAAGCTCCCCGTTGTACCTATATTTGTCTTTGACGGTGCCAAGCGCCCACCGAATAAGCGAGGGGTTGCCGTCAAGACAACAAAGCGCCATTGGCTTACTCTGCCATTCCAAAAGTTCATCGATGCATTTGGGTTCTCGTGGTATACGGTATGTTACTATGTATTCATTCCATGGATACGAGTCACCTTAATTTAATATTCCATGACAGGCTCCAGGAGAGGCTGAGGCTGAGCTTGCAGGGCTCAATCAGAAAGAAGAAATTGACGCAATTATATCTGAAGATAGTGACTGCTTGGTGTATGGTGCCTGCTGTGTTATTCGAATGTGAGGCCTCTCGAATCTATGCATCTGACCAAAATTCAAGCTATTCTAGGAACAATGTACGAGATGATGGTGACCGAATCAGTATCTTCRATGCAAATGCCGTTCGAACAGATCCTGATGTTTCACTGGACCGCAGCGCACTTTTCCTTATGGCGATATTGTGTGGAGGCGACTACCATAAGGTACATTCTTTGTTCAGCTGAATTCTCTATATTTGTTGATGCAGTTCATGTTATATTTACAATAGGGACTACGAGGCTGTGGATGGAAGACTGCATGTCAAATCGCACAAACTCCACTTGCAGACTCGTTATTTACTGCTGCGACGCACCTACCTTCGAAACAGTCTCTTGACGCCTTTCTTGCTGATTGGCGAAAGTCCTTTCGGATTCTATTGGAGCAAGACCCCGACAATGAACTCAGCCATACATTTCCATCACTTGCTCAAAACGTAACCAACTTAAAGTTCCCACCCGTTGACATCGTTCTACTATATGCTCAGCCTGTCACATCTTGGAGCACTGGCTACAGTCTTCCYGATAAATCCAGCTGGTGTCTCCGACAGCCCTGCCTTTCCGAAATTGGGGTTTTGTGCGAGAAGTATTTCTCGTGGGGTTCTTCGGGTGAATTTGTTGCCCGCGCTGAGAAGACTTTATGGCCAGGTGTTGCCGTTCGATATCTACTCAGTCATGTGAGTGTTTTATCAGCTATAATAAACCTACCGTACTAAGAACTATTTTTTTTAGAAGCAAAGCTCTGACGAAGAAGCTCTTCAGTATATCACCGACCCTCCGCAAAACACATGCAGTATTGGATACCTACACATCCCGCATATTTTCCATGCAAGGCTTGGCCCTGGCCCGGCCTCTACTCGTCCTGAAGTGGTTGGCTTTACTGTTCAAACATTTTCCCGCAACTTCATCAATGAGACCATTGCAAGGCTTGATGACGAAACAAAATCGCTTATCACAGATGCTATCTCATCTTCTGCAGAAAAGATATCATTTTGGATTCCGGAGTCTATTCTTCTGTCCGCAAACCCAGGTTCAGTGAAAAGATACAAGGGAAAGCGGCCTACTGCCCCAATGTACACTTCGGTAAGTTTACATTTCATGATGATGGTGGCGCTCAAAAACTAAAATGATCATGTATATTTTAGATCTTGCCCCTTTCAGAATCGCAGCGCCGAGCACCAGGGATGGCGGCCTGCATGGAGTCTACCGACTATGACTCCATTGGCTATAATTCATGGCCCGCGTCAGCTAGCGAAGAAGAATCTATTGCAGGTTCTTCCAGTTCCGCTGATGACTTGGATGATGACGATGATGACGATGACGGTCAGCCTATATTTCTTGGGTATATTGATTTGACCACACCGTCACCACCTGCCACTATGTAAGTTAGTTTGTATGATGTAGCTATAATCTTTGTAAAAATACAACTTCAATGTACTTGTATTATTGTTCTCTGAGTTAAATTCAATTTCTTGACTGTCAAATATGAGTCCAATTCAAAAACTACGGGTACAGTGAATCATTGTCCTGAAAATCAGAGGCCAAATGGTGTACATATGTTTGGCTGAAACGTCTACGCATCAGTTTCTATGGGTCAGCACAGCTTTGTTGCTAGCCCCTGCCGCCGTTGAGCTCGTCGTTGAGCCGGATCCTGTTTCTTTGCCACAACCTATTCAATACTCACACTCTACTGCAATCCTCGGACCTCTGTCCCCTCTACCATCATCTAACATAATGTCCGCCGTCAATTCTCTTGCCACTCTGAACAATGAATTTGATTTCACACACGYGCAGAGCTGAAGCCAACAGAACACATAACCTCAGCAGGGCTCATAAGCTGCTCGCCGAGCATGTTGGCATCCTCTTCCCCATCTCCCTCGATGCCTCCACTGATGACCTGGAATCTGCTGGCCACTTTGACGGCGAGGACGATGGCAAAGCACACCTGACATGTGCACAAAGTTCATCGTCGCTCTCCGGCTCTCTCAGCACACTGCCCGGGAAGTGGATGGCAACTTTCCTGTGGAGGGCGGCGTGGGGCCGGCGCTTGAGTCCATCCTTTATGATTCCCGCAGATACGCCGAGCTGCACTATGCGCAGATGCTTCCCGCACGGCCCACATTCATGCGTGACACATACGAGTGCGTTCTCCACATCCTCTCCGCCGTCCAGGCTGCCAGCCACGTAATCTTCGCTGTATTTTGTCGTTGACGCTCACACACAGCACGTCGCTTTTTGCTCCGCATGTGTATGTGCCACACGCGTGATTCGAGCAGCGCGTTCATGTACATCATCCCTTGCCAGAGTAGCATACTACCAATGTGCGTTTGTTCGCTGCATACCGTGCATGTGTACACTGACTCTTCCCTCTGTAGGTGGTTGTTGGCAGCATGCACATCACCAACGACTGGTATCCACGCGCGTGGCCCAAAATCACGCTCGAAATCCTTACGCGTGTACTTGCACTGTGCCCCAAGCTCGTGCCGCCCGAGATACATGCAATCTCAGGCACACTCGCAGTGGGGGATCTGTTGCATATCGTTTTCAGTGAGTGCCCCATTACTTGCCATCAGCCACCAATGCATTCTTTCATCCCCTAGGCCAATTGACACAGTTACGTGCATGGTGCCGAAAAGAAGACAGCCCCTTCGACACGACCGTCACAACTACTACCTGCTGTGGCCACCCGAGCAGTCACAGACTTGCCAATGGAGAACCGCTGGGTGTGGGACATGGGCATGACATCATCTGTGTGTTGGCTCTCCTCACCCACTCGTTTACCTCGCTGATTTTTGAACAGAATGACTTGAAGTCCACATCTGTGCACAAGTACTTGGGACCGTGCATACGTAGTCTACCTTTGAAGTTGCATGTTGATATTACGTGCATAATGATTATGTGTCATGCAGGCGCCACCTCTTGGCCCTGCAAGCACCTATTTAGCACCCTGTCCGTCGTGCCCTCCTCCATATCAACTGCCCAAGGCCAGGCTCCGTCTCCCCAGTTCCGGTGCCGTTGCACTGTCTTTGTTCCTGTCTGCTCTGCGCTTCGTTGGGTGAGATCTCCCTTGGAATTAGACAAAGAAGCACAGAGCAGATAGGTAGAAATGCAGATCTGATGGCTGCTGGGGCTGCCACCAAACCCTGACTGTCGTTCACTGGTCCCTCAGGACTCCAGGAGTCAGGCTGCATGCCTACAGATGGAGGCGCAAGGCCAAAATTTTGTATCAGGGCTACCGTGAGTCCGTGACTGCCCTTCACCTATGGCCCTTACTATGCGCGTGCGGCGTCATGCTATGTCTGCATGGCTACCTCAAGGTCTGCCGGCTACGCCACTACCAACCACGCCGCTGATTTTCATTTTGAAGGGACACAGGCCTATGAGGCCACTTTCTTTTTTTGTAATCGATCGACCATCGAATACGTAGGCAATTAGTAAATGAAACATATCTAGTACTAAACTCTCACTGCTGCAGCCATGGTCGCTGTCAACGCCGTTTTTCCTGCCTTCCAGTCCCTTCTCAACAATACAGAAAAAGCAAACAATGAAGACATTGACGATGACTTGGAGGGCGAGCAGGAAACACTGCCGGATCTCACAGCTGCAGACTATCTGCCATCTGAGTCAGGGGGGATTTCTCGATGGCGCGAATCCATTACTGGTGCATCGAAAGGTATTACAGATAAAACAGATGGAGACTACCAAAGGTATCTGAAATCCATTAGCCCAACACTATATATTCCAGTTACTGATTTGTCGATAGGCTGGCTAAACAGTGTGCTAAATTTTTAGTTGGACACGGAATTATACAGTCTTCTAAGGAGTTCCTTTGTCCAAACCCGCCCATCGATTCCCCTGAATATATTATAGCCTTCATTATCAATGAGTACGTGATCTATCATCTGCACACACAGATTATGTACCCCCGAAGTGATGAGACCTTCAACCAGATGCGATGAACTGACCCTTGATGGAAAGGTCAAACCACAAGGTGCTGCTCTAGGAACGTACTCGCATGCTCAAAAGATCCGCGCAGCAATGACACATGCATTTGGGAGAGTACATAGCTTAGGAAATACATCATGGCACAAGGATGAGATCACCGGCTGCATGCGGGGAAACCCATCCGTGTCCCAGCAGGTGTCGTCGTACATGCTGAGTCTTCGAAATAGAAAAACTCGCTCGGGGGAAATGCCAACAAGTGCACGCGCAATAACCTCAGTCAGCCAATCCAAAATTTGACTTTGAACGTATGCACTTACCCGAAAATTTGGTCTAGGATGTTTTGAGGAAGCTCCATGATTTCAATCTTCGGGAGGAAAATTGGAAGCTTCGAAAATACGCACCAAATACTGAATGCAAGGACCCAAGCTTAGAGGCCCCAGCGGATGAGATAGAACATGAATCTCTGGCATCTGATGAATGGGGCGGACCCATGGCACGACGTGAGATACAAGCAATCTATCTAATTGCATTCTTTTGTCTCCTTCGCTCAGATGAGGTGCTCAAAATTCGTCGCGAGCACCTGATCCTATCGAAAGATGAGTGTACTGTTACATTGACGCTCCCTTTTCGGAAGACGC